>OY755206.1:31757477-31855477 GCA_963576765.1 Draba incana
ACCAAGTATATAAAAACATGTTAAAAATATACAAATTGGTGCTTTTTGAAAATTATTATCAATTTAGGGATCAATCTTTAATTAATTTCATACAAAATAAATACTTAAAAATAGAAAATTTAAAAATTTAAATTTAAATAAATTGAACACCAAATAAAATTACAAAAATTTAAGAAAATATAATAATGAATTTTTTTTATTAAAAAATAAATTATAGTTTCAGTTTTAAAAAATATTAAATTATTTTTGTTAAATTCAAAAATTTATGAAAATTTTGTAACTTCAAAAAGTTCTTAGTTTCTAGAAAGTAATTGAAAATGTAAGGTATATAGGGATCTAAATATATGTATTTTAAAACTAATTAAATTTATCAAATAAAAGTTTTTTAAATGTTGGTCGACAAATATATTTAAAATTCTGTTGAATAAATTTCAATAGTTTAGAATAAAATACACAAATGACATATATTACACTTTTGTATGAGAATTGTTTTTGTAACATTGGGTCACAAATAAATAATCATTAGCCTAATCCTTAAAAAAATAAATTAGACTCATTTTTTTTACAACAAAAAAATTACACTCTTTGTATGGAAAATTATAACTAGAACTCATATCCCAACATTAAACAGCGAATTGCAATGTAAGTTTATAAGTTTTATATAATTTTTATAATGAGAATAAAATTTTATATGGTTTTATAAGTTTTACAATGAGAATAAAATTTAATTTTTATTCGAAATTAATGTAATTTTAGGATTTTATGGATTTGCTTTTGATTTCTTAAATTTTGTATGTTTTTAACTTACTTTTGGATTTTTTTTATAAACTTATAGATTTTTTTTATAATAATTGTATATTACTCCCCAAACTAATAATATTTATATAAGAACAATAATTTGTAGTTTCTAACATATTTACATATACTTGATGTATGTCACTATGTGTTATATAATAGTTTGTGTAGTTTAGAAGCTATTTCTATACTTGAGATAGTTTGCAACATATTAGCCAACACTAGGTGTAGCTAAGAATGATTTATCCATTATTTTATGATGAAATTTTTGAATTTGGCTTTTATAAATCTAATTTAGAGAAAGAAACCTTCAAGAATGAAACGTGAGGCAAGTCAAAGGAATCCATGCGGTAAGAGCTGTGTGTGTGTCTGAGAAGTATAGCTTTTTTTCTTTTTCTTATCTTATCTCTTCTTATCGTAAATTTGTAAGGGTCAATTTGAAAACAAACTATAACAAAATTAATAATTAAGAATATAACAAAAACTAGCATATGTGGCCAAATATAAACCATTGAATTTAGGTTAAATGGTTATAAATTTTGTTATAGTTTTTTCTGTGTGTTATTCTTGCCAATTTTCCAATTTGTAACTAATAACCAAAAAGAGTGTAGCAAAAGGCAAAAAGTCAAGGATCACTGTGTGTAGCTATTATCACAGTGCGGACAAGACTTAAATCGAATCACATTGAGCTAGTGGGCGAAAGAAAATATATTAGTAAATTTGTATTGATGATTTTTTTTTTTTTTTATCTACACCAAATCCACCACCTTTTATTTATTTTTTCAAAAGACACACATTTTGGCTATGATTGGAAGACAAATGCGGGGCGGAACTCATAGTATTTTTTGTCAAAAATGCAGTTGTAATGGACCGCCCCGCATAATTTTATTATCCGCACCGCTTTATTTAGTGTTACTATTATACAGAAATTAAAAAAAAAAAAATATCTCAAAATAGCACAAAATTTTCCAAGATTTACTCCACTATAATGGGCTAAAGTAAAACCTCTAACTTAGGGAGAGAGTCCTAAGCCAAACGCACACAATTTCCCCTTTTTTCAACTTAACAAAGCTTTGAAAAACAAATACGTTATCATAAAAATCAGAAAAAGGAAGTAAACAACTTACCTCCACTTTGGATGACCAATTGTGTGAATTTTATTTATTTAATTAATTAATGTGTGGTTGATAAAAAAATAAAGCAGAGAAAGAAAAGAAGAAAACTTCAACATCTAGCTTCCCCAACACTTGATTATGATTGGGACTTCGCTGTGAATCTCGATAGTTTGTATTCCTAGGGGAATCAATTTCCAAGCTATGCTCATTGCTGTCATGGAAATTCAGAGAGCTCAAACTTGATTTTCTCGACCATAAGAAGGAATCCACTTTTGCTTTTCCACAGGGCATACTTTTTAGAAGAACAGCCTGATCAAGACCTTTTATGCATCAATAGTGAATTAATTTCTTTAAAAGGCTAGAAAACTGAAAGCAGCACTTGAGTATCCTCATTTAAATTTCTACAACATCCATTCATTAGCTCTTTTTTCTTCTCACATTTTGGAATAGTTTTTGTTATCGTATTTTGAATCTTTCTTATAGGTAATAGTCATTCCAAACGACAATTGTTTTTGGATTCTTGGCCACTAACACATTCTGTTTAGAAAGAATAATAGAAAAAAGAATTCTGTGTTTTGGAGGCCTAAATTTTTTGTATACGTAAAAAATTCTAAACGAAACTTAAAATGAAACAGAGGTACTAAAAAGTAAATGCCCCTTAAGATGAGACCTGTCTCATGGAAAAGTCACACATAAATATCACACCACACACACTGAACATATTTCTTGCATTTCAAACCCATGCTCATTTATTACCAAACTGAATTTATAACATCTGGATTGAACCGGGCGCTTTCCAAAATGTTGTTTGCGTTATCGGAATCAAAGCCATCGCGTCTATGTGCACAAAATGGACCATATATCTATTCTGAATAAAATGGACCAATTAATTAACGCATATATGATGAATAAAGTAAGAGTTAAAATGTAGAACCTGGTCATGAGGCAGATCTTTGGATTGTTGGAGAACCAGGCGTTAAGTGAACTCAATGGAAGAAGCTGGTATTGCTTCAGTTACTCCGTCTGCAAATTCAACCGCAAGAGTCTCTGAGTTTGTCGATACTTGTAACAATAGACCATCTTAACTCACTGAAACATAGGTTCACTCCAAATCAAATAATGGATATATAACAATACCAATGAAAAATTTCATGAGGGCTAGGTAAAATGAACCTTTCAGAACTCCTCCATCCTTGTTGAGTTCTAGTCCTTTTTCTTCTAAATACTCTTTAATGCACATGATGTCACTGAAACGATGTTTGAATTGATGACCATCAAACGCAAGATGGTCCATTGTGTAGCCGTGGATAAGTGCGCATGCCGCATATTCGTTTTCTCTGCAACAGTTAGCATATAACTAATCAACAAATGTATTAATCGAAAGAAATATGATTAGAGAGTTATATATGTATATACTGGGCAAGTTGATTGAAGTCGGTGGATGTTGGCTTTTCCCAAATCAATGACCATAGAATGCTTGAAAGAACCGCTTGTTTATAACCTTCTGGTTTCAAATACTTCTTTATTATCTCCTAATTAACCATAGACAAAGATAAGTATATCGACATGTCAAGGATCTTAATAATAGCATTATGTTTGAGATCATTATGACCTGTGATTCAGGGCTTAGTTTGTCCACAAGAACCTCAGCTATAACAAGTCTAGGCAAAGGGCCATTGCCAAGACCGTCACCGTCCTTAGGGACATAAACATCCGGAGGAGAAAACCAGAGAACATGTAATTTCTTCGTTAGAAAATCAAATTCACCTCCAATTTTATATCCCTAATCCATGAAAAAACTCGACAAGGAATTTATTTCCTTAACCATTGACCTATACTAATACTCCGACCCACAAAAATCACAACATTAATAGTATAGCAAACTATTTCAAAACGTTAGAACTATTGTGTATGATGAAATGGTTAATAAATAACTCTTGAAATGGTTAATCAAGAAAATCGGTATATGTTAATTTTTATTATATTATTTTTAGGGTTAATTAGGTGTATAATAGTTTGGGGACCTTTAATTAGGTTTATAACATGCCATAATTAGAAATTAGGTGTCTAACATCCACTAGAGAAAAATGGCTAAAATACCCTTAACGAGCTATTTAATAAAAATTAGTTAAAATCCTAAAGAATATTTTCTTTATTAAAATAAATGTGAAAAACAATCCCCGAAAATATTATATTTCTATATTTGAAAAGTTATAGATTAGAATTAAAAAAAACAATAGAAATTACATAAACTAAAACAATCCCCAAAAACATTAGGTTAGAGAAGAACGTAGAGAAGAAGATTAAAGAAAAAACAAATTGCAGTAAAAGTTAACTATTCATTTAGTAACATAGTTAATTATTTATTTAGTAATATAGTTGACTATTGTATTTTTGAAACTACATATCCTATTAAACTCAGAATATAGTTGACTATCAGAGAATATATATTTTGTAACTATCTAAAAGCACATTTAATTATTTTCATAGCATAGTTTTCTATATACTGATTTCATAAAATAGTTGACTACATAAAATTTTATTTACTTATATAAATAAATATAGTTAACTATATTCAAAATGTAGCAACTATAGTTAACTATTTTCAGAGTATTGTCAACTATAGCTAACTATTTTCATAGCATAGTTCTCTATTTCCCGATTTCATAAAATAGTTGACTATAGAAAAATGTTATTTAATTATATAAACAATATAGTGAACTATATTCGAAACATAAAAACTATAGTTAACAAATTCAGAATGTAGTTACCTACTATACTTTGCATAAGAAGAAAGAAGAACATACATAGTTAACTATTATCAAAAACATAGTTAACTATAAGATGTATAATTACCTATTATAATGATTTTCAAATATAGTTAACTATATCGATCTTTTCTTAATCCACAATTGAGAATTTTATAATCCATGATAAGAACAAGAACAAAAGAGAAAAAAAACACCATTTTATTCTACGGTTGAAGAGTTAGATCCATGATAATGAATTAGAATAAAATAATTGAGAGAGAAAAACAGCAAAAAGCTTAAATATAAAGAAATATGAGAAAGATGAGAATAATTGATTCCCAAATGTGGGCTTAGGACTCTCCGAATGAGATCTGTTTAGTGTGTTTTTCGAGGTGTTTGAGCTGTTTTTCCTCTGTTTTCTTTTCTCAGATCCAGGGTTTGTTCATCTTATCCTTGAGTAGTTTGGGTTCAGAGAGGTTTTCTCAGTCTTTGGTTGGGTTTCGGGTGATTAGTTATCAATGGTGAATGATATTGATGAAGTGATGGAATCGCTGAGATTGGAAGAGGCAGAGGTGCCTTTCGATCTACCAGACTTACCGAAGTATAACGCGGGGGAACGGAACAATTTGAGTCTGATGGGTTGGATTTTGAATCCGAATCACCAGAGAGTAGCAGATGTTGTCTTTGACATGCCTAGGAAGTGGCAAATTAAAGATCGGGTTAGAGGGATTGTGTTGTCAAAGGATAGGTTTCAGTTTATATTTAAGTATGAACACGACTTGGAAGAGGTTTTGAAGAAAGGAGTCCACTGCTTTAATCAGAGGTCGATAGTTTTGGAGAGATGGGTTGAATGTCCCCCTCCGGATTATCTACAATTCATTGATGTGTTGAGAAACATTCCAGTTAATCATGACACTGTGGAAACCATCAACAGACTTGGAGAGTTTGCTGGTAAAGTGATTGAGGTGGCGTATGATCCTGAGAAGACAAGAAGTAAGGATTACGAAAGAGTTAAGGTGAAACTTGATGTATCCAAACCGGTGAGAAGGGTTAAGGTGGTAAATCTTCCTTGTGGAGGCACTGTTAACATTTTGTATGATTTTGAAAAGCTCCAAAGAAGATGCTACACTTGTCAAAGGCTTACGCATGACCAAGATACATGTCCATTGTTTTTAGAGCAGAAAAAGATGGGGTCAAAGAAAGGTCATGGAAAAACGGCTGAAAGTCATCAAGAGGTGAAGACTGGGTTAGCAGTGGATGATCCTTTGTTTGGGGTCCTCAAGGACAATCAAGTTAGAATTGACCCATCGTCTGGAAGACCAAGGATTGCAGAGGCTATGTTGGAGGAATTGAGAAGATATATTTTGATTGATGATGGGACGAATAGACTGATCAGAGAAAATAAAGCCAAGGATTCAATTCAGAGTTTGGAGAATGATTTTATGGGTCAGAAAACTATTCTTCGTCGGGAAGATCCTCCTGTTATTTCTCATGATACTAATAAAGACAAAGGTATTGTTTTTGACTTTCAGTATCAAGATAGGATGATTTCTGTTGGAAGTAAGAAAGGAGATGGAGAGAAATTATTGGAAAATGCAATTCAAGCCGGAATTGCAATGACCAGAATGCCGAGGAATAATGGTACATTCTCTGCTAGGGATGTTGTTGGAAGAGTTAGGGCCCATTTTGGCCCAAAATATTATAAACTCAGCCCATTTTTAATCCCAACCCATTATTAACCCTATAACTTATATAAATATAGGCCCAATTAGGATTAGCCCTTTTTTATTATCTTTTATAAGCAAGTAAATCATTTTTTTCACAAACTTATTAAATAAAAGTATTTTTTATATTTTTGATAAACATGTAAATCATGTTTTTTTCATCAATTACACAAAACATATTATAAATATGTATGATAAACGTAATTGATACAAAAAAAATCTCAATTAGTCAAAAATTCAAGAATCATCAAACAATGGCGACGGAATCAAGATTCAAGAATCTTCATAAACCCATCTTCTAAATAAACCAAATTCAACAAAGTCAGTAATCAACTAATCATAACTCATAAGCTTAAAACAATAATATATACAACAAAGTCACTTAGAACATTAATATATTCAACAAAGTAGCAAGCTTCTCATTTTATAACTCAAATAAACATGGCTCTATACTGTATTCCAATCTTCTTTTTCATATCCAAATCAACTTAAGGCTCCATTTCAAAACGAGAACGAATCTTACGGAATCGATTCATCGGTGTAACAACATGTTTATCACTGAATGCTAAAACGCAATTTTCTCCAGAATCGTAAATCCAATCTAATATCGCAGATCAAGGATTCAAAACACGATTAAACCAGAGAAAAATGTATAAAACCCATACGTTTTCCACCACCGAGAACCTTATGAACAAGCTTCTCTCTACCAAACAAACGATAGATCTTCGCTTTCACAGCCGAAGGCGAATCCGGTTTCTCGTACTCGGATTCAGACGATGAAGACGAATCGTGATGGTCATCTTCTCAAATATCTTCTCCATTAGAGATTCCTCCACCTCCACAGATTTGAAATCTTCAAGCGGTGTTTCGATTATGATTCGAGATTCATCGATTTTTTGGAGAAGATGGTCGGTGGGAGACTTGATTTTCTCATTATGTTCTTTTCTTCAAGGATAAAACGTCGTCATTTAGGCTTCTGGTTACTGTCAGAAACAAAAAAAACATAGCCCTTTTAAAATCTAGGGTTAATTTAGTTGGGTCCAATTTTAGCCCATTATTAAAATTAATCAAAATTAAGGGTTGTGGGCTTTAAATTTTAAAATGGGCTAGGGCTAACCCTTTCTAGTTAGGCCCAAATTAACATCCCTAGTCATTTAGTTCTCCTTATACTCTGCGACCGGTGTAAGAGTTTATCATACTTGCTGGCCTCTAAAGTAATGAAAGACTATCAATACAATCTCGAATAGTCTAGTCAATGGCACCAATAATGTGGAAAAGATGGCACCAATAAACGAAGACAAGATCTTCTCTAATTACGTCTTTCCCATATAAGGTATATTGTAGAGATGAGCTGCAATTAGAGTTTCTGCTTGAAGCAGAAGACGTCCCTGTGTCTATTGGTTTCGAGTGTTTATTTTTCTTTTGGTTCCTTTACTTTCGATAATTATGTGTATCTTTTCATTCTCCAAATTCAGTTTCTTTTCATTCTTTTTCCTGATATTATTCTTTTTGTTCTTTTAGTGGTGACAATTATAACAACACACATGGGACTTTTTGTCTTAATCTTATCTAATTAGTCAGACAAATCGTATAAACTTTTTGAACAATTAATCATAATCCGATAAAAATAAGACTCAAACAAGGAGTGTCAAAATGAGTTATTACCCATGGGTTACCCGAACACACTCGCAGTTTTAGTGGGTAAGAGTTATATTTTTTTACCTATATAAATAAATGGGTTTCGTTGGGTTACCCTATTGGGTTCACGGGTTTAGTGGATAAATCCATTAGGGTTATGGGTATTATCACAAATACTCAGTGAAGCGGTCATCCCGCCTACTGGTTACAAATAGGGAAATAGATTACCAAAAAACTACGCGAGCAATCAAACATTCAACAATTAAACAATTTTTCACCATTTAACAAGTGGTGTCGATCGACACTCCTCCTGGGTGTCGATCGACACTCCACTTCCAAGAATGAACCTCCCGAACATAAAAATGGGGTGTCGATCGACACTACCACTAGGTGTCGATCTACACTCCTCACATAAATCTAGACCGAGTCGAATCCTCTCGAGACTCGGTCCCGTTTCATCGTACGAGACTGATCACAGCACAGTCACAACATTTCACCCAAAAAACACAGGAATATCAATCATAATCAACACAATTCATCCATTCAATATCAATCATAATCAACACAATTCAATCATTCAAAAACCTAACAATTTAATCCCGTAACTGCGATCACGCACTCACCTTAGCCTAAAATGGATTTAATTCGGTTCGTACGGATGAATAACACGGCGAACGGAAACACCCGCAATCCTAAATGTTCTGATTCGAACAAAAACCACCAAGATCAAACGTTTTCACTAAAAATCAAAATATATACTTTCTTAGAACAGAACCGACGCGATTTACTAAAATCAACGCTGAGGACGGAGTTTACCTCGGATTTTCAATCAGAACCGAAAACTATACACACAGAGCTTTCCAACGCCCTCTAGATCGTGGTCTAACTCTCTCAGAGTCTCCGACAAAACACCCCCCAATCTGACTGATTCTTGAACCCGATTCAGCATAACCTCCCTCACGAAAACACGAAAAACTCTTAGAGTGCAAATCCAAAAGACAAACGGATTGGCCTCACGGCTAGCTAAGAGGGAGAAGAACTTACCCACAAAGTTTCACTCTGATCCAAACTGATCTCCTTATCCGTTTCTCTTCTCTACCAGAACAAAACAGAACTGCCTTCTCTTTTCTCCTGATTTCGACTAGCAAACCCCTTTCAAAAATTCTCAAACTTCTTTCTCTCTTTCTTTCCTCTCAACCACATTTTCTCTGATCAAAATCACGGCCACAAGGCTGCTAATCCTTTAAATACCTGAGCCCTAGGGCACTCCCTAAACCGCCGTCCCAAACAAGACAATTAACATAAACCGGAACTTAATCTGAAACATTGGTGTAGATCGACACCCCAACCAAATTACAATAATTTGGTTCTGGGATGTTACATGGGTTTTCAAGGTGGTTTTTCTGGTTTCCAGGCCCGTGCTAAGGGATACATGGCCAGTATCTCTGATGCTGGTTCTTCCGGAACAGTGCCTAGAAAATAATATCAAAGGAAAAGACCAGGAAAGAACAAGAGGCAACTACAAAAGTTTCAAGAAGAAGGTCTAGTGGAGGTGACTGTGTTAAAAGAAGTTCGGGAAGTAGGTGGTGATGGGAAGAGGAAAGGAGAACATGACGATGATGTATCAGAATGCTCTGTTCAAAAAGCTAAATCTCAGATGGTTCCTTATGAGGGGCCATCTGCCATTTAATGAGTATATTGAGTTAGAATTGTCAAGGGTTGGGTGGTTATAAGGACTTGACAATTTCAAGACTCAGGGAACTGAGAAGGTCATATTTCCCTGATATTATGTTCTTGTGTGAAACGATGCATGGAAGAGATTTTTTGGTGGATTTGCAAGCTTGGCTAGGGTATGACAGGTTAGAATATGTTAATCCTAAAGGAAAGAGTGGTGGTCTAGCCCTGATGTGGAAATCCAGTGTAGATATTGTGTTTCAGTTTGTAGATAAGAATCTGATGGATTTACTTGTGAATATCGGAAATTCCCAGTTTTATGTTTCTTGTATTTATTGTGAACCTGCTGTGGCTAATAGGCATGTGGTATGGGAAAGGTTAACAAGAATTGGTTGTGGGATGAAGGACAGCTGGTGTTTAGTGGGTGATTTTAATGACATTCTTCACAGTGGCGAAAAGTTGGGGGGTCCTGTTAGAGAAGAAAAATTGTGTGTGGCTTTTAGTGATATGGTCAGGGATTGTCAAATGGTGGACCTTCAAAGTGTGGGAAACTGTTTTACATGGGGAGGAATGAGGAACAAGATGTGGATTCAATGTAAATTAGACAGGTGTTTTGGCAATAAAGAATGGAAGGTTATGTTTCCATCATTTAACCAAGAGTTCTTAGCCAAGAGAGGATATGATCACAAGCCGGTTTTGGTGCATTTGGTGTCTTCAGCAGAGCCTTATAGAGGTAGTTTCAGATTTGATAGAAGATTTCTAGACAAACCAAATATCAAAGTGGTCATTACGAATGCCTGGAATTATAGATGGTCTGTCTCTGAAAGGCTGATAAGGTGTAGAACATCTCTTAGTGCTTGGAAAAAAAGAGAATAATTTGAATTCTATGGAAAGAATCAATCAGTTACAAGTTTCTTTAGAGGAGGAGAAATCGGCTATGCATCCTTCTACTAGTTTGATTAGATTCCTGAGGAATAATTTGGTGCATGCTTACAGAGAAGAAGAAGAGTATTGGAGTCAGAAAGGAAGGGATAAATGGTTGCATGTTCGTGATGCAAACACAAAATTTTTCCATGACTCGGTCAAAGTGGATAGAAATAACAAAAGAATTGATAAATTGGAGGATATGAATGGGATTATTCAAAGGTCTGAAGCATCAAAGGCTGACGTGGCAGTGTCTTATTTTCAGGAATTGTTCAAATGCTCTAAGCCAAATGGTTTTGAACATTTATTCACCGGATTTCAAGCTAGAGTGTCCACTGCTATGAATGATGACCTGACGAGGGATGTCACTAAAGAGGAAGTCAAAGAAGCTGTTTTCTCCATAAAGCCTTCTAGTGCCCCGGGAGCTGATGGAATGACAGGGCTTTTCTATCAGAAATATTAAGATGTTGTGGGTGATCATGTAACTGATGAGGTCTTGGGGTTTTTTGATTCTGGTGTTTTCCCTATTGAATGGAATTATACTCAACTCTGCCTCTTGCCAAAAATTGTTAACCCGGTGAAGATCTCTGATTTGAGACCCATTAGCCTTTGTTCCGTCATGTATAAGATCATTTCTAAGATCTTGGTAAAGAGGATTCAACCCGTTCTCGCGTTGATAGTGTCTCCTAATCAATCAACCTTTGTAGCTGAGAGGCTCATCTCAGACAATCAGTGGCTCATGAGTTAGTCCATGCTCTCAGAACTCATCCTACCATTTGAAGGGACTTCATGGCTATTAAGTCGGATATGTCAAAGGCGTATGACAGGGTTGAATGGAGTTATTTGAATGCTTTACTTCATGCTCTAAGGTTTCATCACAAATGGGTGAAGTGGGTAATGTTTTGTGTCACGTCTGTCACTTATTTTGTGCTCATGAACAATTAACCTCATGGATTTATTGCTCCTGCTAGAGGGTTAAGACAGGGAGATCCCCTCTCTCCATTCCTTTTTGTTTTGTGCACTGAAGGGCTTACTCATATGTTGAATAAGGCGGAGAAGGACAATCTGATTTCTAGAGTGAGTTTTAGTGATCATGGTCCTTCATTGCATTATTTACTTTTTGCTGACGATAGCTTGTTCTTATGTAAGGCTAAGTTGGGTCAATGTGCTAAGTTGAATAAGATTTTAGAAATTTATGGTAAAGCCACAGGCCAAGAGGTGAATTTGCCGAAATCCTCCATTACTTTTGGTAACAAGGTGGAGGACCAGATGAAGGATCTGTTACGGAAGCTTTCAGGTATTATTGGAGAAGGAGGAGCAAGTTCTTACTTAGGCTTACTTGAATGCTTTAGTGGGTCAAAGATTGAGATGTTAGGTTACATTCAAGATAAGCTTCAACATAGGCTCTTTGGTTGGTTTGCAAGGTCATTATCTCAATGCTCTGGCAATGAGAAGTCGTTGCGTGATTTGTTTTACTTGTCTGATGTGAATCTGATTCTAAGAGCTCAACCAGTGGTTTGGTTAGAGGATTTTTGGATATGGAGATTTAATAAGAATGGGTTTTACTCTGTGAGTTCAGGTTATTGGCTTGCTTGGAATTCGCAACATGATGAGCTCATTAGACAAGCTGAGTCTTTACCGTCTATTAACCCCTTATTATCTCAGGTTTGGTCTCTTAAAGCTCCCCTAAAGATTATGACTTTTTTATGGAGAATTTTGAAAGGTATTATACCAGTTGTGGATGTTGTGATCAATAGGGGAATGAAAATGGATAGTAGATGCCAGATATGTGGATTAGAGGGTAAATCTGTGAATCATGCTCTTTTCACTTGCTCATTAGCTCGACAAGTTTGGGCTCTGTCCATGTTCCCTTTGCCTCAAAATGGGTTCAATGAGGTGTCGGTTTATGATAATGTGCATTTCCTTCTGATGAAGATGCGGTGCAAAGAAATTCCTGAGAAGATTAGGACATGTTTCCCCTGGATAGTATGGTACTTGTGGAAAAATAGGAATAACTTCTTATTTCAAGGGAAATTGTTTTTGGCTACGGATACTGTGGACAAGATATTGGTGGAATCTGAACTATGGTTCCAAGCTCAAACTGATCTGCTAGCCAATATTGAGACCATCAGTGCCATGAGACCGCGAGCTCAGATCAAATGGAAATTGCCTCCGGATCCTTGGCTTAAACGTAATATTGGTTTCGCATGGGATAAGCATAACAGGTTGGGAGGTTCTGCTTGGGTCCTCAGAAACTCTTCAAGAAATGTGCTTCTTCATAGTCTAAGATCTTTTGCTGATGTGGCCTCTAAGGAGGAGATCATATTTTATAGCTTTCTATTGGCGTTAGACTGCATGAAGCAGCATAGAATTGATAAGATTATTTTTTGTATAGAAGCTTTGGAGATTGTAGAAGCTATTAACAGACCAAGAGCTTGGCCCTCCCTTATGTACCAAGTCGGGGAAATATGTTACAAGTTGGAAGCTTTTGCTCAGTGGAAGGTGGTTAATGAGGTCAGGCCATCGAATAGAGGTGCGTTTCTCATTGCGCAAAGTGTGGTTAATGATGGTAGAGTCCATTCTTATGTGGCTTCGGGCCATCCAGGGTGGCTGAATCATATTTTTGCTTTTGAGAGGCTCTCTGCCTCTGTCTGATGTTAGTGATCTCCATTTTTTGGATAGATTTGCCATGTCCTTTTTGTTTGGCAATGTCTATAAGGGGTTCTTGTAGTTGTGGTGCTTTGTTCCCCTGTTTGTTGGGTTTAGATTGTTATGTCTATCTCCAGTTTTGGATGGTATTATGTCTGTAAGCCAAACTTTGCTCTATATATTTATTCAGATGACAAAAAAAAAGAAGGAGAGAAGAAGAAGAAGAAGGAATTAAAGAAGAAGAAAATAAGAAATAAGAAGAAGAAGACGTACGGCGGTGAGAGGAGAAAAACATGAAATGAGTAGTGATTTAATGTTAGGATTTATTTTGTTTGTTTTTTATTTTTGTATGATAAAAACAATGAAATTGCATAAAGGTATTTTTGGGATTTTAACTTGACAATATATTACTCACCTAATTATGATTTAGTGAATGTAAGATGATTAATTTTGGCTACAAAAAGTATTATACATGCTAATATTATTTATTTTTATTATTATATCCTTTTTTTTAATTTTTAAAATTTTGTCGTTGCAGAGAAACTATATAATACTCCATCCGTTAGAGAAGAAAATGTTTTTTTACAAAACAAATGCTGTTACAAGGAATAATGAAATATGAAACCAATCCGATAATGACGTCTTATACAAGGAATTACGTTACTTTTTAATAAGCGTACACAATAATAAAGGGTGAATTTGTAGAATAGTAACATTGAGAAATAAATAATGGAGAATGGTTTTTCATTTTTCAGAAAAGAATAGTAATAAGGCATGTCTCTTGGAAAAGGACCACACATATTCTAACATATTTTTGTATTACAAACCCATGCTTATTAATGGTTTTTTATTTTAGACAGAATTGGACCAAACTGATTTTAGACATCTGGGTTTAACCGGGCGCTTTCCAAAATGTTTTTCGCGTTATCGAAATCAAAGTTGTCGCGTCTATGGTGGTCTTTAATCTGCAATTTACAGGAATATAAATATATTTATATACACACACACACATATGTTGTTAATATAATGGACCAACTAACGCATATATGATAAATAAGGTAAGAGTTAAAATGTAGAACCTGGTCATGAGGCAAATCTTTGAACTGTGGGAGAACAAGGCGTTGAGTGAACTCAATAAAAGAAGCCTGTATTGTTTCAGTTACCCCGTCTGCAAATTCAACTGCAAGTTTCTCCGAGTTCGTCGATACTTGTAACAGTAGACCATCTTGACTCACTGAAATATATTTTCATTACAAATCAAATAAAGGAAATACAGTAGAGCGATACCAATGAAAAATTTCACGAGGGACTAAGTAAAATGAACCTTTTATAACTCCTCCATCTTTGTTGAGTTCGAATCCCTTTTCTTCTAGATACTCTTTAGTGCCTATGATGTCACTAAAACAATGTTTGAGTCTATGAACTGAAAACGCAATATGGTCCATTGTGTAGCCGTGGATAAGCACCCATGCCGCAAATTCGTTTTCTCTGCATCGTTCACAACAGTTAGCTTGTAACTTGTAACTAACCAACAAATGTAATAATAAAAAGATATATGATTGGAGAGTTATCTATACTCGGCAAGTTGATTGAAATCGGTGGATGTTGGCTTTTCCCAAATTAATGACCCCATAGTGCTTGAAAGAACAGCTTGCTTACAACCTTCTGGTTTCAAATACTTCTTTATTATGTCCTAATTAACCATAACGAAAGAGAAGATTATATTGATTTGTTAAGACTTCCTAATAATAACAGCATTATGTTTGAGATCATTCATACCTGTGATTCAGGGGTTAGTTCGTCCACAAGAACCTCTGCTATAACAAGTCTAGGCAAAGGGCCATTTCCAAGACCATGACCGTCCTTAGGAACATAAACATCCGGAGGAGAAAACGAGAGAACATGTAGTTTCGCCGTCGGAAAATCAAGCTCATCTCCAATTTTATATCCATAATCCATGAAAAAACTCGACAAGGAATCTATTCCGTACCCATCGACCTAAATCAATACCGAACCCCAAAAAAATAAAAAAATTAATAGAAAAAATAAAATAGCAAACTATTTCAAAATTTATGATGAAAGGGTTGTTTGTTCTATTTTGGTAAATAACTCGTTATATGATATATAACTGACTACTCAAGAAAATTGCTTTGATCTTTATTTCTATTATGATATTGTTTTGTACATTTTAAAAATTTTCCCATCGCAGAGGAATTATACACTCTCTCCTTTCGAGAAGAAAGATATATTTGTTTTACAAAAAAAAGGAAAAAAAATTGGCCCATTAAGATAAGGGTCAATTAGCAAAATAACCAACAAAAATATAATAATTCATAAACTAACCCAAATTGCATTATGTGGCAAAATGATAGCCATTAGAATTAGGGCATTTGGTTACTTTTCAAATTATAATTTTTTTGTTGGTTATACATGCTAATTTCCCTTAAGATAAATTTTTATATATTTTGAAATTCGTTTATTGTGAAACCTCTAAAAATCTTTCCTCATTATTTAAAAGTAAGTAAGCTTCAGGTACTAATACTACTTAAATCCTTGTACAATTGTGAAATATTAGAATCAAATTAAAATTCTACAATTTTTCACCAAAATGACACATTAAAACTAAAAATAATCAAAAAATTTACGCTATGTATTCCAGTCTATGCCATGCTATCTACATAATTTTATCAACTTTTTATGTAAACTTTGATTTCATAGAATTACATGTCAAACTAATTTCCAAGCTAATCTCCAATTCTAATAACCATTAACAAACAAACAAAAGTACTAATACTGCTCGACTAGTTGTACAATTGTTAAACCTTAAGAATCTCGTCTTCAAAATTTCACCAGAATGAAGACGTACCTTAAATGTCTTGAAAGCGAAATGGTCGTAGCAGATATTATGGGTTTCCAACGACTGAACAAGTTCCCATACCGTCTCTGCCTTCGGATTCTTCCTCAGGTAAGCTTTCAGTATATTCTCAAAGACGTTCCTCAGAAATGTTTTACTTCCTCCCTGTTACATCGAAATTATATATTATCTTATTTTTTCGAAATTATGTATCATCATAATAAGTATTTTTATTTATCTACAAATAAATCAAAACTTGAGAAAGAACCTTGAACGATGAAGAGTGGGGCAAGTCCATGGAACCAATGTAGAAAAAGATCTTCGAGTTGTTTATGAGAAACTGCGCCTTTGCTTGGTTGATCTAACTGATACTTGTATTACGTTAATTAAACAAAGACGAAAGGAGTCATTATTTATTTGTTTATTATAATAGATTTGTAATTGCCCCTTTAAACTAGCAGGTAGCCACGACGTTACGATTATCTATATTGTTTTCTTACGTAGCTTTAGCATTATTTGTAGCGATGATGTCAATGGGGATGGTTAGGACTAAATTATTCAATAAACAAATTAAATATCTTATTCTGCCTATGTTTTAGTTAGGACTGGGCAATCGGATATACGATTCGGTTTCGGGTCGGTTATATTCGGTTCCGGATATTTTGGATATTGGGGTTTGGTATCTATATAGGAACCATTAGAGTTTCGGATCAGTATCGGATCGGTTATAATCAGTATCGGGTCGGTTTCGGTTAATTAGTAGTATTATGGCTTCAACTTTAAATTAATCTTGAGAGATATTCCCTTTCTATAAAGTAACACAAGATTTGAGAGTTTACAAGACAATTATATTAAATAAACAAAATTAAAGAGTTTAAACCTATTCAAAGTGATAAACTTTATACGTTTCAACTCAAACATTCAAAATACGAAAATAATGAAACAAGTTGTGAAACATCAAAGTCTTAAAAGAGTGACAGACTTTGTAATGAAACAAATCTTAAAGTACTAATTTCGGTTTCGGTTTGGTTCCGAATATTTTTTTATCCAAAATACTCTAAATTATCCGAAAATAGTATTTGTTTTTAATAAAAAATAAAACAATACACTTATATTAGCTATTTTTATCCGAATTATCTACTAATAGATAACAATATTTGAACTAACCGAATTAATTGTAAACATAACAAAGAAAAATTGTAAAATATACTCAAACTATGCATACATATTTGTGGATTAATTTATGTTTCGGATATTTCGGATACTCATTCGGTTCTCAGTTCGGTATCGGTTCGGTTCGAGTATTTTTCGTTCTAACAAAAAATAACCATCGGGTATTCTTTGAAGTTCAGTTCGGTTTCTGTTTGGATAATTACGGTTCGGTTTCGGTTTGGTTTTTCGGTTAAAGTTATTTTTGCCCAGCCCTAGTTTTAGTTATTTCTTCATACTCTTTTTTAATTAAAAAAATATTCAAGACTTAAGTTTTGTTATTTTCTCACTATCCAAGGGTCAAAAGCCGAATCGACTAAACAAAGCCATCACTGACATGTTGGAAAAACGTTATATGGAAGCCAAAAAAGAGGGGTAGAACTGTAAGAATATGAGACTTTAATGGGAAAAACGTTTTGGTCATGAAATAAAAAAAAAAGATTTTATAGTGACCTTAGTCTAATGGACGGAGGTAAGTCCACTGAAAGCATGCACCATCATACCCGGAATCGAATCTTTCTGTCTATATTATGTAGGAATTAGGTTAATGGACCGACCAGTTGTAACGCCCGTGATCCAAAATGGGATTTTTCTGGATGACTGTCGATCGACAGGAATGGGTGTCTGTCGATCGACACGGGTGTTTGCGTTGCGAAGTTTTGGGCAGAGAGGGCTATGCCGATCGACACAGTGTGTGTCTGTAGATCGACACACATTGAAATCAGACTTAGGGTTTTGATTTCGGTTCAGTTTGGTAAATGGGCCGGTTTAAGGGAACCTAGGGTTCCGTATTTAAGGTGTTCGGACGCGTCCCAGACGTTTTTGGCCGAAAAATCAGAAGAGAAAAGGGAGATTCTTAGAGAAGAAAGAGTTTGCGTGAGAAATCGGTAGTTCATTGAGTTTTGGTTCGAGTGCTCGAGGATTCTCCATCCATTCGTGCCTGTGGTGATTCGTGAGGAGTTCCTTGCGTTTCCAGTGGTGAATCAGGAGTCTCTAGACCGTTCGTTCGTCGTTCCGATCCGTTCATCCTCTTCGAATAGCGAGGTGAGTGCGTGATCGCTAGGATTACTCATAGATTCCCGATAATTGCGTTTGTGTGTTGAATTATGTGAATCGTGACTATTGATTGATGATCTGTGGATGATTGTTCGTGTTGATTCTGTGTGTGTGATCGGAAATTGATAAAAAGGTGATTCCGGGTCGAGACGTGAAAGGAGAGTCTCGGCTCTAGTTTCTGTAACAGGGTGTCGATCGACACCTAGAGGCTGTGTCGATCGACACCACATAAGAAATGATACTCGTGGTCTGCGAGTGTCGATCGACGCTTAGAGGTAGTGTCGACCGAGACTTGGTGTAGTTGCCTGTACCTGAGTATCAGGTGTCGATCGACACCGTCGTGGTGTGTCGATCGACACCAGGTTAAAAACTATGAAAACTTTATAATGTTTATTAATCATTGAGAATTGTTAAAATTGTATTCTATGTTTAATCTTTTGCGGGATGACCGCTCCACTGAGTATTTATGGTAATACTCACGCAACTCCCGTGTTCTTTT
The DNA here is from genome assembly GCA_963576765.1 of Draba incana. NCBI lineage: Eukaryota > Viridiplantae > Streptophyta > Magnoliopsida > Brassicales > Brassicaceae > Draba > Draba incana. Next base: position 31,776,365 of record OY755206.1, read on the forward strand.
GAGTTGCAGGTAAAGGAAAAATGTGATCGTGGAATCGAGGCCGAGGGAAGAGGATGATAGAGTTTTTAAATTATGTTGTTAGTCTAGCAAACCGTTGAGCTAGGTTGCTAGTTTTCATTTGATTCCTGAATTCTGGTGTTGAATTTAAATTGACTTAACGGATTTATTTATTGATTGGATTTATTGAATTATATAATGGTGTTAATTATTTGTTCCGCAGTAGAAATGCTAGTTTAAAAAAAAAAAAGTTTGGGTGTTACATTTTGGTATCAGAGCCCTTACGATTCTAGGGCTAGTAGTGATTTTGATGAACTGAGACTATGTGTTTAAATTGATTATGTGTGCTTAGTCAATTGTAGTCTTAGAATCATCTTCTTCAAGCCTTTAAAGAGATTCTGCGGTAAGTTATTGTGTGTATTCTTGATTGTGAATTCTAGTATCATAGTTTGTACTTTTGGTAAGTGCAGTGTGTGATGGCTAGAGTTCCGAGAGGCCGTGGTGGCAGAGCTGGTGGCCGTGGAGGCCGGAGTCATGGTTGTGGTCGTGGTCGGGGTCGTGTGTCTACGTCGTTTGAGTGGGAGTCTCAGAGTGAGTCATCTTCGAGTGCTTCGCATGCGTCAGGGACTCCTACGCATCATACGGGTTCTATGAGCGAGACCAGTGTTAGTGCTAGTGTGAATGCTGTGGGTGCCCGGAGAGGCACCAAGATGGCTAGTAGAGGAGCGGGCCCGGGTGTGGGTGCTGTTCCAGCTCAGGATCGTATGGATCGCATGAAGTGTATTCAGACAGAGTTACTGGGACGTTTTCCGGCGGTGGCTCCGGTTCCGGCTCCAGTGGTTCTGCCTGTGGCGGAGGTGCAGCAGAGGGCTGCGGTTGCAGAGGTGCGTCCGTCTTACCTGGAGATGGTGAGTCTGATGCGGCAGATGTGTACGGTGTTCTTTTCGGGTGGTGTCAGTCCCGAGGATGCCAATGAGTGGCGTATGCACGTAGAGCGCCATTTCTGTTTGATTCGTTGCCCTGATGAGTATCAGGTGGAGCTGGCGATCCACTATCTGGGTGGTGATGCGCACGCTTGGTGGAGAGATATTGAGGCCAGAAGGCCTGGTGCAGTATGGACCTGGGGAGAATTTGTGGGCGATTTCAACGCCAAATATTTTCCTCAGGAGCATTAGATCGTCTCGCGTCGAGATTTGTGGACCTGGTTCAGGGGGATCGTACCGTGCGTGAGTACGACGCTGAGTTTGGTCGGTTGCTAGCTTATGCGGGAGGCATAGTTGATCAGCGGAGGCAGGTTCAGAGGTTCCTGAGGGGACTACAGCCCGATTTGCGGACCAGATGCAGAGTGACCGAGTACGCCTCCAGGGCGAAGCTGGTAGAAGTTGCAGCGGGGATCGAGGAGGATTTGAGAGGACAGACAGCCGCGGTGGTTCCAGTGTCAGTTGTTCCTCCTGTTCAGCCGAGACAGCAGCAGTCGCGGAGTGGTTCCGGTTCTGGTTCCGGCAAGGGCGGCAAGCCTGCGCTGGGACAAAAAAGGAAATGGGATGGCCCTTCCAGGCCCAGTCAGGTTTTGAGGGGCGGAGCGTGTTTTGGATGTGGCAGTTTGGAGCATCAGTTGTCGAGTTGCCCTGGAAAGGGTGAGCAGCAGCAGCAGCAGCCACGGCAGTCAGACACGAGGGTCTGTTATAACTGCCGAGAACCCGGGCATATTAGGCTGATGTGTCCCAAGTTGCAATCATTGGCGCTTGCAGAGATTCATCCAGTGGCAGCGCAGCCATTGGCTCTGATAGCGGCGGAGCAGCTGTTGGGTTAGATTGGAGGAGCTCAGCATAGGTGAGTACTAGAGGAGCAGGTTGAAGCGGCATCAGTATTGGGGCAGGATTTGAGAGATCAGTTCGAGGATTGAGAAGCGTCCTTTTATCGCAATTATTTTTGGTTGTTCAGTTTAAGAATTTCAGCCTTGCATTGTTATTTCTGGATTTGTCGTATTTTCGTTGGTGTTGAACGGTATTCATTTGGAAATTTATAAGATGGTGTTCCTTATTTATTTCATGAGTTATGAGGTAAGTGGTCCTTACGTGTTTGAGTGTTGTGCGATCAATCCGTTAGACCTAGTCCGGGTTAGGAGGAACATCAAGGGATTAGCGTGAGTTGTTTTGAAGCAGTCAGTTCAGTTTCAGGTCTCTTCGAACGGGACAGACAGGGTATCAGCATGTGTATCGGTCAAAGGTTGTGTTCGCTGAGGCATCAAGTGTGGTTTTGGAACCTTGTTGGGCAGTTCAGTTTTCGATGCTCAATGCTCAGTATTTATTGCTCTAGGGACTGCGTTCCCGAATAACTCATGTGTTGTGAGGAGAGGTGAGCTCCCTTATGTGTTGATGGGGATGTGAGATTCCTAAATACCGTTGACTCAAAGGATGCGTCCCAAGAGTGCGAATGGTATGTGTTCCAGATGGGTTGTAGGATGCGTCCTATGGGTGTCAGGTGTAGACTGAGTTAAGAGCAATAGATATCTGGGGCGTGCGAGGAGTTTGGGTTGTTGTTGTGCTTCGAGGTTGAGGTTTGGATCTTCTGGGGAGTCGGTTGTGTTGGCCTTGTGTTCGGTAGGAGTGGTTTCTTGTCGCTAGAATTGGTTGCGTGTTACGTGTTGTCATCAAGGGAGGTATTCTTAGTTTTGAATGCTTGTTCACGTATGTGTTTATTACTCTAAGGAAGTATTTTTCCATATTAAGCCAGACCTTGAGGGAGACGTCCTGAGAGTGGAGTGGCATCGGCATCGTTACCTCGAGGGAGACGTCCTGAGAGTGTGATGATGACGGTACAAGTTTGGTAATCAATATCTTACCGTGGTATAAGCATAAGGCGGAATACATACCTCGATGATTTTCCTTGTGCTTTCGGTTTCAACGACTGGGATATCGGATGCAATGTCTTGGTTGTGCATGTTCTTGTTTGATTGTTGCACAATCGATCGATCCAACTCTGGGTCTACAACGGGTTGTACATGTTCTTGTTTGATTGTTGTGCGATCAATTGGACAGACCTAGTCAGGATTTGGAAACATTGCATTATGGTGTTCTGGGCTAGGAGCCTTGCGAGTTTCTGTTAGAATTTTGGTGTTGGTCCTTATTGTGGTTGTGTGTGGGTGTTTTGGAGATTTATAAGATGGAGTTCTTCTTATTTATCTGCTTTTATAAGATGGTTATCCTTATATATATGTTTGTGGTGATATTCCGGGTTAGGGAGCATCGACTGTGACCACGAGAGGCAGCTAGTCGATAGATGTTTATAGACGTTTAGAGTTTATTACTCTAGGGGTTGCGGTCCCGAGCAACTCATTCATTTTGTTTTGAGAGGATGCATTCTCTCGAGGGGATGATTAGTCTCCCCTGTGTACCCAGAGCTTAAAGGATGCATCCAGAGAGTGGAAGGGACACGAGGCACCGATAGCTCAAAGGATGCGTCCTGCGAGTGAGAGTGGTGCGGGCACCGATAGCTCAAAGGATGCGTCCTGCGAGTGAGAGTGGTGCGGGACACCGATAGCTCAAGGGATGCGTCCTGCGAGTGAGAGTGGTGTGACACCGATAGCTCAAGGGATGCGTCTAATGTCAGAGGTTTTAACCCCAAAATAAAGCTGCAAGTGCACAGACAATCGCAGTAGTATAAAGGGTATCGAATCCACAGAGACCAAGGTTACACTATGAAATTATAGATTTTAATTTAAAGCTAAGATAAAATATAGTTGGTGATTTTTGTAACAAGCAACGGCAAATGATTAAGCGGTATAAAATGCAATAAAACAAGCACTAGATCAAGGTCATTCGCCGGTGATTTCGGACTAAGAACTGAGCTACTATTCAGGAACTAATGCAATTCGGTCTAGAACTCAAACATAAAGATAATATTTCCCCACTGTCGTGATGTATCAATATCTTTGTCTAACAACCTAAATGCCTAAACTGTCGTTTGAATTCAGAGAGGTTGACAAGCATTATCGAATGAGTTCAATTTGTTCACAATTGATGGCAATAATCAACTGTCGTTGGTTGCACACCAGTTGCTCACCAATGGTTTATCTAGCAACCTAGAGCACTGTCGTGAATAAGTTAAACTTGAAATCATAGACTAGGCGGCCACGCTAGCCTAAGCATTACGAATCCCAATTGATGAAGACATGATAATCTATCCTATTTGGCTCAGTCACTAATCAATCCTAAATCACCATTGAAATCCAATAATCTAGCTATGAGACTACTCGAACATGGAGAATAAAAACGCAGCAACACAATCAAGAGAATTCATAATATAAAAGAGAATAGGGATTAGAATTCTTCTCAATAGATGTTGTGGAATGATTCTCCAAAGGTTACAAGCAATCCAAAAGCAAGTACAACAATAGAAAAGGGTTTCAAAAGAGCTCTGAAAAGAAGCGTCAAGAGAAACTGAGGAAAAGAAAGTGTTTCAGGATGTTTTTGTCAGAGGCGGCTCTAACTTATTTATACTAAAAATTAGGTTAAAATTGGATCTGGGGACCGGACCGGTCGGTCCGGTCATAGGACCGGTCGTTCTCATCTACGAGTCTTCAAGTCTTCGGGTGAGGGACCGGCCGGTCCGGTAATGGGACCGGTCGGTCCCGATTCCAGGAGCTTTGGCTTCGGTTCTTCAAGGACGGACCGGTCGGTCTCCACCCTGGACCGGTCGGTCTTCACTGCATCTGGACCGGTCGGTCTCCACCCTGGACCGGTCGGTCTTCACAGCATCTGGACCGGTCGGTCCAATGGTTGGATCGACCGGTCCTGTTTCCTGGGGCCTTTGATCTTTGAGTCTTCGGGTGAGCAGGTGCTCGGTTAGGGAAAATCGCCTTTTTGCTCCGAATTCTTCTCTTTTGCTCCAATGATCCCAAATAACTCCAATCCATGCTTGAGAGCCTCCTAGGACCTGAAAAAACACCAAAAGAACTAGAAAGTACCGAGAACAAATAGAAAACGACACGTAAAAGAGACCAAAATACTAATATATCAGCGTCCTGCGAGTGGGAGGGGTGTGGAATGAGTTAAGAGTAATAGATGTCTGAAAACTGGCGTATAAACATGAGACTGAACGGGAGCCTCAGAGATCGGGTTTTGATCTCGGATAGTTGACCGGGTGGGGTCGGGTTTGGAGTCTTTGGTAGACGGTTTTGTCGGGATTCGAGGACGAATCCAGTTTAGTGGGGGCGAATTGTAAAGCCCATGATCCAAAATGGGATTTTTCTGGATGACTGTCGATCGACAAGAATGGGTGTCTGTCGATCGACACGGGTGTTTACCTTGCGAAGTTTTAGGCAGAGAGGGCTATGTCGATCGACACAGTGTGTGTCTGTCGATCGACACGCATTGAAATCAGACTTAGGATTTTGATTTCGGTTCGGTTTGGTAAATGGGCCGGTTTAAGGGAACCTAGGGTTCCGTATTTAAGGTGTTCGGACGCGTCCCAGACGTTTTTGGCCGAAAAATCAGAAGAGAAAAGGGAGATTCTTAGATAAGAAAGAGTTTGCGTGAGAAATCGGTTGTTCATTGAGTTTTGGTTCGAGTGCTCGAGGATTCTCCATCTATTCGTGGATGTGGTGATTCGTGAGGAGTTCCTTGCGTTTCCAGTGGTGAATCAGGAGTCTCTAGACCGTTCGTTCGTCGTTCCGATCCGTTCATCCTCTTCGAATAGTGAGGTGAGTGCGTGATCGCTAGGATTACTCGTAGATTCCTGATAATTACATTTGTGTGTTGAATTATGTGAATCGTGACTATTGATTGATAATCTGTGGATGATTGTTCGTGTTGATTCTGTGTGTGTGATCGAAAATTGATAAAAAGGTGATTCCGGGTCGAGACGTGAGATGAGAGTCTCGGCTCTGGTTTCTGTAACAGGGTGTCGATCGACACCTAGAGGCTGTGTCGATCGACACCACATAAGAAATGATACTCGTGGTCTGCGAGTGTCGATCAACGCCTAGAGGTAGTGTCGACCTTGACTTGGTGTAGTTGCCTGTACCTGAGTATCAGGTGTCGATCGACACCGTCGTGGTGTGTCGATCGACACCAGGTTAAAAACTATGAAAACTTTATAATGTTTATTAATCGTTGAGAATTGTTAAAATTGTATTATATGTTTAATCTTTTGCGGGATGACCTCTCCACTGAGTATTTATGATAATACTCACGCAACTCCCGTGTTCTTTTGAGTTGCAGGTAAAGGAAAAATGTGATCGTGGAATCGAGGCCGAGGGAAGAGGATGATAGAGTTTTTAAATTATGTTGTTAGTCTAGCAAACCGTTGAGCTAGGTTGCTAGTTTTCATTTGATTCCTGAATTCTGGGGTGGAATTTAAATTGACTTAACAGATTTATTTATTGATTGGATTTATTGAATTATTTAATGGTGTTAATTATTTGTTCCGTAGTAGAAATGTTAGTTTAAAAAAAAAAAAAAGTTTGGGTGTTACACCAGTTGTGATCCAATGTTGAAAAAAAAGAAAAAATGATTTGTTGTTTTGTACTCAAAAATTGATTTTAATTGCAAAACTAAACCTATTATGTCAGAGTTGACGACTTATTTCTCCCATTAGGAAACTTATAACTCCAAATCAATGCTTTCAAAATTGGACCGGCAACCAAACCGAAAAAGCATTGGGTCGTGGGTCAATGTGGTTCAACCGGGTCTGACCGGGTTGGAAGATATTTTAAAATTACTAATATATTTAATCTTATACTTTTTAAATATCAAACAAAATACTTTGAATAATTTTAAAAGTTTAGAAAACCTAAAAAAGTAATACACATACATATTATACATATTAAGAACCCATCGATTCTAGTTTTTTGTTGATTTAATCAAATAGTTTGGAGAACAAATCTATTATTTCTCTAATACATACTTTATAATTTGATCTTATAGTGTTGACCGTTGAGTTTTAGAATAAAAGACTAAGAAAAAAAAAACTCTAGAAGAAACTTAAATATCATTACCCATTTATAAATCTTATCTTTATTTTTTTAGTTAAAAACAATAACTTAAAAGTAGACAAAATAAAAGAATTAATTTAATTATAAGAAAATAAGAAATTTGGTATAAACCCAGTTTTAAGCGGTTCGATTGGGTCTCAGGTTTCCGGGTTTTCGGCGGTTAAACCCAGTTCAATAACCGGTTTAATTCAATTTGGGGTTTAGAGTTGACTTGACCTGGATCGATGTCCGGTTCACGGTTGAACCCGGTTCAACAGCGGGTCCGATCTTCTAAACATTGCTCCAAATCCACACATTTTCATATCTCAATCTCTTTACCATAATATGAAAGTTACAAACTTACTTGCACACACAATGGAAATTATACACTTCAATTCACATGATGGTTGATTTTGTTGGTGTATGATTCGAACCCAATACGAAACCACACAAATCGAAATAGAAAACCAGAACTGACCCGTAACCTGACTCGAAACCAAACGGAGTCACAATTTGAAATAAACATGTGATGAAGATAGGGAAAATCCCCAAATTATGAATTGAAGAATCCTAAAATTGATTTCTCTAAATTGATTGGTAATTGTTCAATATTTCTGCAAATTGAGTAAATTTATTGTTAGGGTTTAGGATTTCGTAGCATATATAGTCGATTACATTGCGTAGATAGTCAATTTCATACCGTAAAAATCGAGTTCAAAATGTATATCGGATTTCGATTTCAATGATTTTAATATGTTCAATATCCATCATATTAAGTGATTTTAATGGTTTTACGTAATTCTATGAAATTTATTATAAATGTTTTTGCAATCCCATCTAAAATCCTGGGATTTGGCTCTTTGTAATTTTTACTAAGAAATATCCTGAAATCCTTCTAAAATCATGTGAAATCATTAAAAACGAAATTCGTAGATGAGGGGTTATTGGAGAATGGATTTGTAGTGATTTTTAATATTTTGAAAATCTGCTGTTATTGGTTTGTGGATTCTTAGGGGGGTTTATTGGTTTTGGAATTTCAATGGATTTGAAAATCAAACATTATCCTATGTTATTCAATTAGTCATTTTAAAATCCTTATTGGAATCATGTCTTATTCAATATGTCTTTCTCAAATATAAATCAAAATCATCTCTGATTCAATTTGTGATTCTCAAATACAAATCAAAATCACATCTTATTCAATCATACGTATTTACTTATGGATTTGATTTTAAAATAGATTTTAGTGGATTTGGAAGAATTCTTATGTTAAAAATACAAAGACTCAAATCCATTGGAAGACCTTGTTATTCTCAAATACTAACCTTGTTATTCTCAAATACTAATCAAAATACACATGTTGGATTTGAAAATCACAAAAATTTGTAAATCCTTTATGGATTTTCAAATCCATTAAAATGCCAAAACTAATAAACTAAAACTAATAAATCCTTTATTGGTTTGAGGATTTTTGAACTCTATTTAATATGCTTTAAAAAATAAAATCAATGATTCAATAACATAGGATTTGATAAATTAAAACAAATCATTTCAAATGCTAGATTAAATACACCCCTAAGTTTAATGAATATGATTTTTGGAAAGGAAAAACAAGAAAAAAATATCATTCACATAAACTATTATATTGTAAAAGTGAAAAATACCACAAAATATACCACACCATCACACTTTATTTTTCATTATTCATCGGTAACCATAACCATCATAAGAGGTAATATATAAGTTACCATCATTTCATGAGAGAGGAACAACATAAAGATCTCGCACACAAATTAATAAGATACAAACATTTACACACAAATTTGGCGTAGTGAGCCGAACAACTCAGCTTATACTTTTTTTTTTTTGTGGTAAAAACTCAACTTATACTTGTGCTGTGAAACGTGTGCTTTCCATTATGTGGTAGGCGCTATTGAGCTCGAGGCCCTCGCTTCTATGAAATTCTTTGATCTGCATCACAAAGGAAATCAGAAATGTCGAATAATAATGTAAATGTCAATTAATGCGAATCGCTGCTTACCTCATCAAGCGGCACATCTTTGAACTCGGGAAGAATTAGACGTTCAACGAACTCAATGTATGAAGCCGGAATGGTTTGAGTTACTCCGTCTGCAAATTCAACGGTAAGCTTCTCTGACATTGCCGACACTTGTAACAGAAGACCATCTTGACTCACTGAAAATACATTTTCGTTCCAATTAAATAATGGTTATAGAATAGAACCATGCACATGAAAAACCTCATGAGATGAATGCATAAGTAAATAAAACCTTTGAGAACTCCTCCGTCCTTGTTGAGTTCGAATCCCTTTTCTTCGAGATACTTTTGGACGTAATTGATATCGCTGAAACGATGTTTGAGTCGATGAACCGCAAAAGCAAGATGGTTCATTGTGTAGCCGTGGAATAGCGTCCATGCTGCAAATTCGCTTTCTCTTCACCGTTCATATACAATTGAACATTAAATTAGCTCTAACCGTCAAATGTATATCCAAGATATATACGATTATTGGTTAGAAAGTTACAGCATATATTGATTAAAAGGTTGTAACATATACTTGGCAAGTTGATTGAAGTCGGTGGAAGTAGGCTTCTCCCAAATTAAAGACCCCAGAGTACTTGACAGAACCGCTTGCTTACCACCTTCTGGTTTCAAATACTTCCTTATTATCACCTAATTAACCATCAATTAGGACCAACAAAAAAAGAAAATAGCTATGTTAAAAAGACTCCTAATTAATAACACAATTTTGTTTATGTGATCATATATTCATACTTGTGACTCAGGGCTTAATTCGTCAACAAGAAGCTCAGCTATAACAAGTCGTGGCAAAGGACCATTCCCTAGACCGTGCCCGCCATCGGGGACGTGAACATCCGGAGGAGAAAGCCAGAGAACTCGTATTTTCTTCTTTTGAAAATCAAGGCCACCTCCAGTTTTATATCCATATTCCATGAAAAAGCTCGACAAGGAATCAATCCCGTAACCATCGACCTAAATCCATATATGCCACAAAGAAAACAAAATCAATCCTCAAAATGTTTTCGGGCCTAACCGCCTAAAGCAAAATTTAAGTCTACTAACAAAAAAAAGATTAAGAACAATGCACCGATCCCATCAGAACTCCGCAGTTAAGCGATTGGACGTGGAAGGTGATTTTTTGAGCGATCTAGGGTTTTGAGTTTTACGCTTTCTTCCGAGCTACGGCTGATGACGCTGGCGGCCTCTCCGCCACGGCGTCCTGATGGAGGCACACCGGCTACTAGTTTTGATGATGAGACAAGAACAAGGGAGGATTTGCAGGTTGGAAACCTTATTCCGGAGACGCAAACAAAGGATGGTGAGGATATGAAATCGAAATCGAGTCAAGGAGATAGGGTTTCTGATGGCGATAAAGGAAAGCGATCATGGGCTAACATCGTTCAAAGAAAAGAGTTCAGTAGGAAGGAGTTTGTAATGAAAGAGGTGAACGGAGAGAAGAAGGTTGTCGTCCCTAAAGAGATCTTCATTGATTCGAAGCCTCTATGGGAGGATTTTCTGATAGGGAAGTTTTTGAGCAGCGCTCCTCATGTGGCGAAGATTCACAAGATTTTGAATAGCATATGGAGATTGGGAGATAAAACGAGTATGATTGATGTGTTTGTTGTCAATTCTACTACGGTAAAGTTTCGTATTCGCAACTCTACTATGAGACAGAGAGTGCTGAACAGAGGAATGTGGAATATAGTTGGCATACCTATGGTGGTTTTGAAGTGGACTCCATTTGGAGAAGAAGCAGTCCCAGAACTGAAATTTATTCCTCTGTGGGTTGTTTTAAAAAATGTACCTCCTACGATGTACTCGGAGAAGGGCTTTGAATTTTTGGCCTCTGGAGTGGGCAAGTTAATCCGAATGCACCCAAAAACAGAGAATTGCATAAGTTTTGAAGGAGCTCAACTTTTTATTGAGGTGGATCTTACAAAAGAGCTCCCAAAATCTTACACATTTATGGGAGAAGAAGAAGGAGAGATGGATACCACAGTAACGTACTCTTATCCTTGGTTACCACCACGCTGCAGAGTATGCAGTAAATGGGGCCATGCAAAAGAGACATGTACCGTGCTACCAAAGGAAGATAATGTAGCTGATATAGATGTGGAAACAAATGTATCGGCAAAAACTACCGATGATCAACCACGTACTGAAACAGATATAGCGGTTGAAGAGAACAATGAGGTGGTAGCAAACAATGTAGACGCCGAGTGGCAAACGCCATCGAAAGCCACACGCACGCCAGAAAAGAAAACCACTGGTGGGTCTCCGACACTTTCGATACTCTAGAACTCGTACGCGGCCTTGAGTGATCATAAGGAAGAAGATGAGGAGGAAGAATCTGATGTGGTCAAAGAGACACAGGAAGAGAAGGAAGAAGCAAAGATGGAAAATGCAGAGAAGAATAATGAGGAGGGTGATGAGAAAAGTGGTTGCGGAGATAAGGATAAGGACATGGAAACGACAAACACAGATTATGTTCTGCATACGGGGAAGCAAAACAAAAAGAAGAAGAAGAAAGGAGGGGTGGAAGAGAGTACCCGGCCTTCTCTGCCCCGAGAATCAAAGAATGCGCACAAGTATGTTCCTAATCCAGTTGCGAAACCATTGAGGGTTAACACCCAAGATGCGTCAAGCAACCGGTCCCCCCCCCCCCCCCCCCCCCCCCCAATAAGCATTTATGTCGAGTTTCTTTTGGAATGCGGTTTCAACAAGATTAATAAACATTCCGTTGTCCATAATTGGGTAAATAAGTTTGATTTACAGTTTGGTTGTCTTCTAGAGACAAGAGTGAAAGAAAGAAAGGCAGAAGGTATTGTTCAAGAGGTGTTTCGAGACTGGTCTTTCATTTCGAACTATGATTCTCATAGAGGAGGAAGGATATGGGTAGTCTGGAGGCCTCATGTTCGTTTGACTCCGTGCTTTACTAGTAGCCAAATGATCACTTGTTCGGTTCTTCTTGAAGGTATGGAGAGTGAATTTTTCTGCTCTTTTGTCTATGCCTTAAATACGGTGGAGGAGAGGAAGGTGTTATGGGAGGACATTCGAAATCATCAAAACACCCCATTGCTTAGAAATAAGCCATGGATTATATATGGGGATTTTAATGAAATATTAAACCTGGAGGAGCATTCATCTTATGATAGCTATCCAACTATCCCCCTGGGAATGAGGGATTTCCAGGAAATCGTGGGGTACTGTTCTCTCAGTGATATTCATGCTCATGGTCCGCAGTTCACATGGTGCAATAAAAGAGAAGAGGGGCTGATAAATAAGAAGCTTGACAGGGTTTTGGTTAACCCATCCTGGTTAGCAAACTATGATGATGCATATGGAGTCTTTGAGGCCGGGGGATGCTCCGATCATCTAAGATGCAGAATAAAAATCACAAATTCCAGACTCAAGCCACGCAAACCTTTCAAGTTTGTGAATGTTGTGGCAAAGGTTACTGACTTCAAGAGAATAGTGGGAACATATTGGGCTGAAACAGAAGAGTTATTTCAATCCACTACTGCAATGTACAGATTTTCTAAGAAGCTAAAGGGATTAAAGCCATTAATGAAAAAGCTGGGAAAGGATCTTATTGGGGACTTATCGAAAAGAACGAAACTCGCATATGATGATTTATGCGCAAGACAAGAAGAAACAGCGAATAATCCTACTCCTTTTGTAATGTGGCTGCTGAAGTGAGGGCCTACCAAAAATGGAGCAATCTGTCGCATATTGAGGAGCAGTACTTAAATCAGCGATCGAAACTTCACTGGCTGAAAGTAGGTGATGGAAATAACAAGAGTTTCCACAGAGCAGTAAAAACGAGAGAAAGACGAAATGCAATGAAAGAAATACGTACAGCTGCGGGTATAGTGCTTGATACGCAAGAGGAGATGAAAACAGAAGCAGAAAATCATTTCCACAATTTCTTGGCTTTCAAACCAGAGAACTTCTGTGGTATAGAGGTAGAGAAACTGCAGGATCTTCTAGGCTTTACATGCGACGAAAGTGATAGCCAGCAACTGGTCCGTGAGGTATCAGAAAAAGAGATCAAAGACACCCTTTTCATGATGCCAAACGACAAATCCCCCGGCCCTGACGGCTATACGGTGGAGTTTTTCAAAGACTCATGGGAGATTGTGGGCAAGGACTTGGTGATTGCTATCCAATCTTTCTTTAAAAAGAGTTTCATCCCTAAAGGAGTCAACACTACTATCCTCGCATTGATTCCTAAGACCACTCACGCTTTGGAGATGAAAGACTATAGGCCCATTTCTTGTTGCAATGTGATCTATAAAATCGTCTCCAAACTCATTGCTAATCGTCTAAAGCAGATTCTGCCGAAGTTTGTTGCTCCAAATCAGTCCGCCTTCGTCAAAGGAAGATTGTTAATGGAGAATGTTTTGCTAGCAAGTGAGCTCGTCAACAACTACCATAAGACAACGGTTTCATCTCGCAGTACGATGAAAATAGACATCTCTAAGGCCTTCGATTCAGTTCAATGGCCCTTCCTGCTCAATACTCTCAAGGCTCTCCATTTGCCTCAGCAATTCATACGATGGATTGAACTCTGCGTCACAACTGCTTCATTCTCGGTACAAGTTAATAAAGAACTATCGGGATTGTTCAAAAGTGAAAGGGGACTCAGACAAGGCTGTTCTCTCTCACCCTATCTATTCGTCATTTGCATGCCCGTCTTGTCCAAACTCCTTGACAAAGGAGCCGCAGACAAACGATTTGGCTATCACCCGTACTACCAAAATCTCAAGCTCACTCACTTGTGTTTTGCAGACGATTTTCTCGTATTTACAGATGGCCGGAAAAGATCCATAGAGGGAGTATTGGACGTATTCTCACACTTTGCAACAATCTCTGGTCTAAACATCAGCCTTGAGAAATCAACACTTTTCATAGCTGGTGTTCTAGAGGGTGACAAAGCGATGATACTACAGACATTCCCTTTCGCAGCAGGCTCTCTCCCAGTAAGATATTTGGGACTCTCATTGCTTACCAAGAGAATGACTGTTACTGATTACGTACCACTGATTGAAAAGATCCGTTCTCGAATAAGCACTTGGACTGCTAGGCACCTGTCTTTTGCTGGACGAGTGCAACTCATCAACTCGATTATCCACAGCCTCACAAACATTTGGATAGCGGCTTATAGATTGCCAAGTAAGTGTCTGGATGAGATTGATAAACTTTGTGCCGCGTTTCTTTGGTCAGGGCCGGAGTTGAACACAAAAAAAGCAAAAGTAGCCTGGGATGATGTTTGTAGGCCAAAGGAAGAAGGTGGTCTTGGCATACGGTCCCATAAGGAAGCTAATAACATGTCCTGCCTCAAACTCATATGAAGAATTGTCTCAACGAACTCCCTATGGGTCCAATGGTTGCGACATTATCTCATACGCAAAGGATCATTCTGGTCAGTAAAAGAGTCTTCCTCTCTTGGCTCGTGGATGTGGAGGAAATTGATCAAGTACAGAGAACATGCACGTGAGTTTGTGAGAATTGATGTGCGTGGAGGTGACTCGTCTTTTTGGCACGATAATTGGTGTCCTCTGGGAAATCTTATGGCTGTCACAAGATATCGAGGCTGCATCGACTTGGGAATAAGCCTGAATGCCACAGTGGCTGAAGCTGTGAGAACTCATCGCCGACGACATCATCGTGTGGCAGAGTTGAATCAGATTGAAGAGCAGATTGAGAAAATCCGTGTGCAGTTTTTACCCGGACAAGAGGATATTGCGTTGTGGAAAGGAAAAGGAGATAGCTATAAGGCAAAATTCAGTTCAAAGGAAACTTGGAATGAAGTCCGAGAAGTGAAACCACAAAAGAGTTGGTACAAGGGTATATGGTTCTCAAAATCCACACCTAAGTACTCTCTTCTTGCGTGGCTGGCAGTATTAAATCGTCTCTCCACTGGAGATCGCATGGCGAGATGGTCTACAGCTCCGGATACTGCGTGTGTGTTTTGCCGCTATCACATGGAAAGCCGAGATCATTTATTAATTTTACATATTTTTACAAAAAAAAAAGATTAACGTCACAAAAATTGCAAACTCGAGGTTTGAACCACCATAATGCACTTCACTGTAACAATGGATGTTCAACTAGTGTCCTTTGCGAACCAAAATGAAATAATTGATCTGAAAACCAAACCATACATAGAACTAAAATGGATTTATTTTTTCTATAGTTGAAAAACATAAATTCGTATCTCAACCAAACTAGGGAAAAAAAATCGAACTAGAACCATCATTATTTTGAAAATTAAAGAAACATTTTACGAATGTCAAACTCAAACCCAAATATATATATATATTTTAAACGAATTATTCATAAATTGCAAATCTAAAAACAGAAAAAGAGTAATTATTCAAATATTAAAGTAACAAAAAAAAAGATATGTATTTTTTTGTCTTAAACTTTGACTTTTTATTTATATTTTCTCATAATTTTTATCAAACTCATTGATTTGAACAGATATCTGGTTAGAGGATATGAATTTTTATCAAACTCAGCGCGGATCACATATACTACAAAAATATAGGATATCCGCTTCGGTGCCTATTTTAATTAGTTTAACAATATCTTGAAGAGTAGAATCGTACCTTAAAAGTTCTAAAAAAGAAGTGGTCATAGCATATCTTTTCGTTGTCCAGCGACTGAACCAGCTCCCATATCGTCTTCGCCATCGGGTTCTTCCTCAAATACGTTTCAAGTATACTTTCAAACACATTTCGAAGAAATGTTTCACTTCCTGCCTGATAACAACATGATCAATGTATTATCGTGTAATTGAATTGATTTTTTTCATAATGAAAAACAAAAGTGAGAGAAAGAACCTTGGACGATGAAGCGTGAGGTAAGTCAAGAGAACCCATGAGGGAAGATCCTTGAGCTGTGTTGTGTGTATTAGAAACACAGCTTTGCTTGCTTGTTCTTATTTATTTCTTCTTATCGCAAGAGTGTCACTATGATTTACAAGCCGATAATAATTATTTTATTGAGCTAGTGGGGGACAAAAATCGTATCCATTCAAACGAAATTTATTGTGAATTATTGCGTATTGGCCGCCGGGACTTTTATTCATTTTGTATATTATTTAATGAACATTTTTGGAGCCTTTTGCTTATATGTCATCACCACAATTTTTCTTGATTTTTATTTATTTATTTTATTTTTTATACTCATTACCAAACACATTTATTTCTAAATATACTTATTTTGATTACTATAACTCAAATTGCCAAAAAATTGAATTTTCCTAAACTTGCCAAAATTAAAATATTTCAAAATTATAGATTTAAATTTTAGAATTAAATATGAACAAAAATTTAACATATATAACAAAAAAATTGATTTAAAATAAAAAAAACTATTTATTATCTTTTGAAAATGTATGAGCATGTAAAAGTATGTTTTTACATGTGTTGTTTTGTATGACAAGTAGATGTTTTTAATTTTTCATAAATGCACCTTCCTACAAGTAAAAAAATAATTATTAATAAAATTTGTTGGTTTAATTATTTCACAGGTGGAACACATTTGTATGCAAAATAAATTGCAAAATTCAAATATATAAATTGGGTCTTAGATTATGTATAATTATTCTTCATAATTTTTTTGTTAACTAAAACTATTGATTTTATTCGATAATCATTTTATTCTGCGTATAACGCGGGTAATTTTCTAGTTCTATCTAAAAACACACATTTTCCATGGAAATTAATTGATTTTAAATTAAACCACGAGAATTTTTCAATCAAAGCACTAAGACGTGTTCAAGATCACCAAGAAAGCATCTTCTCTGAATTATACAAGAACAACCAATGTAACAGTATGTAACATTTGCAAACTCTCGTTTTCTTTTTCCTGATATAAATTTAAATTATTGGTGAAGTCATTAGATGCAATAACACTCTTATCTCCTAATCTTGATGATTGTTCACATCGCTAGGGTTAAGCAGAACCCAAACCCTTGAAGAAGATATTTTGAAGTCTCGCCCAAAAATTGATTTTGTCGCAGGAATTTGCTTTGAGGTTATGTAGATTTGTGATGTCTTGAAGATAAGTGGCAGGTGACATGGTGTTTGTGTTGCCGCAATGCAGACATTTTCGCACTATCAGCGTCGAGAAGTGGTTTCGGTTAGGCTCTACTTGCCATTCCAATCGCTGCATCCCCGTCACATATTAGACCAGTTATATATATCGAACGACCGTGTCCATTGGGAGTTGGGAACAATTCGATGTGATCCAAACCGTAAAATCTTCCGAGTATATAAATATGGTTAGAATGACTGCGGTTATTTACCTCCAAATCAACTTTTAATTTTTATTGCTTCAAAGTCCAAAGTGGACACAGCACATGCCATGTCAATAAAAAACTCCACGTTGAAGGAAAAAACCTCCCAGAGTGCAAACCAAAAATATCATAAGACCAAAGTATGGAGGGAAACAAACCCAACCAGAATATAAATAAATATAAGAGAGCTTTTTCTACGGCTCACGAGATCATTTGTATAAGTAAGAGTTTTGTTATATACATCCCGCAGCCAACAGGAAACTTCCATATCAACATCTAGCTGAAGTAGCCCTGCGCATATTCACAATTTCCTTTGTTATGCCTCTATTGGTCAAATTTGTAAGAGAGATAGCGAAAAAGATTGCATTCAAACCTTGATAACAATGGCCTCGAATTCTCAATGACCTTACGCATACCAATTTGTTTCACTGTGGTGGCTCCCACTGTTTCATTACTTTCAAACAGTGCTTCAGCAAAGTTTTTCAGACCCTGCAATAGATTAGATGAATAATTGTCATTAGCAGAAGACGTTTCCTTTCAACTAGTTGAAATAATGCGAATACAAACTATCGTGACTTCTCAAATGAGGAAGCATACCTTGCTTTCAACATCTGGAAGCAACTTACGAGCCTTTTGATTTACAGGAAGTTTAAGCTGTTCCTGTAAGATTGGAGTTAAATACTTTGTGAGACACATAAACCATCCAAAAGTTAAATGCAAAAGAAGAAATAGGGAATAGCGCTACAATTAAGTTTTACCACAACAAAAAAAGAGATATTAATATACAGATCAATTCAATTTAAGAGAACCCCTACCATGTCAGGCAGTTTTGTGCTCTTGCCTCCAAAATAGTTGTACAAATTGAGCATGAAAACATTTGTGACATCCTGCCACCAGAAACCAACAGAAACAGAATCAGCACTAAGTATATAATTGATGGGTAGTTCAATTTAAGAAACAATGATTATGGTTGATTTACAAATGACTGCTTATATGATTCCATGAGGTTCACAGGTGAAAGATAAATGTACCTGCTTGTATTCGACTGTGTCTAACTTCGCATCCTGTGAAAATAGATTAAATGCCAGAAGACTTAGAGAGAGATAAAAACTGTTGATCTTTAGCATTGCTCATATATAGCTTTACAAAATGAAGCTAAGACTCACCAGTACAGAGATCAAATTATTCAATGATTCCAAATTCATCTCAAGTGCGTTGATATCCTCACGAGCCAAAGTGACCTGTTCAGCATAACCACAAGCACATTAGGTTAGTCCAAAACAGTTCAAAATACTAACGATACAAACAACTAATACCAATCGTTATCATAATTTATACCTTGTTATTGATTTCCTTGGAGAGATCAATCTGCTGTTCTACCTTATCATCCACATTCTGAATCTTTTGCGTTAAATGCCTTTTCGCAGCCTGAACAAATCAAACGATTAAGATCCACCTTTAACATATCACCCAAAATACCACAAGTAAAGCAAAACTCACCGCAAGGGTCTCCGAAACTTGCTCCAGGTTCTTTGTCAAGTTAGCAACGGCATTAGCCATGTTGGCTTTCGTCACGTACATAAGGTCACTAAACGAGATTCCCTGACCAGTAAAACAAGCACAAACATATTCAGCTTTCTTGAATTGCCATTAACATGGAAATAATAAGAAACAAAAGATTCAAAAACTTAAATCTCACCTTCCACCACATATAACCATATCCAAGAGCTCCTAATGCCGCAGCAGGAACAGCAAGAGCTTGTAAATTTTCTGAAACAATAAGACTGTTAATGCAAATCTCAAGAAAACAATTTCAGAAAAATTTACAATTCTTCTAACTTAACATACCACTAGAAACTCCATTCATTATGGTTATTTGCCGAGAAGACGCTAGCTGACGAACCTCCATGGCTAATCGACGAACCTTCAAAATCGAAAAACAAATCAATAACCAATATTCCTAAAATCAAAATAGAAGATGAGAATTTACAAGTACCTGAGCAGCAATGGCATCAGAAACATCAGAACCTCCCTCAGATCCATCTCCAGATTTCTCCAAACCTTTCACCAGAGACTATCGAAACAACAATAAGTCATAATTTTTCAAGGAGAGACAAAAAAAATACACACAAATATTATCAAATTCATGTAACTAGTACCTGCAATTCACCTAACAAATCCGATAGATTCCCATTCTTCATCATGATCGTACCAGTATAACCTTTAATTCAACAAATCGGAAAACGTTATGCAGATCCCATTTTTTCAGAAGTCGCGAAGAAGAACGCAACAGTAAAGCAAAAGAGGAGGAGAGAAAGGAAGTGAGAATACCAGCTCCGGCTAAGAGAAAGATTCTGGATAAGCCGATTCCGGTTTGCATCGCCATAGCTCCGACTGTTTTACTCCGCCGCCGACTTGGTCGAGGTCGATTTAATTTAGGTATTAAGATGAAGGAAATGATGTTTTTTTGTTTTTTGCTTATTTATTTTTATTTTGTTGGAGAGAGAAGCGTGCTGGTACAAGTTTACTTGTGAACGACGTCGTTTCAAGTCTAATACAACCGCCTCAACTCTCGGCGAGAACAACCGTCTATCGCCACACTTGCCACGTAATCATTCTCAAATTTTTGTATTATTTGATTATTACTAGGGATGGGGAAAAATAGAACAATAGCTATGGCTTCTGCCGTCACGAACGGTCAAGATCCACCGTCGAAGAAGCCAGCTTAGCCCCCGTCTTGATTTTGCACTTTTCGACTCTCTAACTCGTCTACAAGATCTTTCGATCCCTCCTTGCTTGTTTACAATTCCCTTTTAACCCTAATCCTTGTTGGTTTAGAGGACCAATGCACTTCCGGCTTCATGGTTATTGTTGTCGCTGTAATTTATTGTGTGTTGTACTGCTTTGGCAACCATTGATATGTATCCAGTCTCGTGACACATACTAATTTCTTGATATTAAAAAGGGCTCGTAAATACAGTATGTTTTTCTTTTTTTTTGTTTTGATAACTGTATTTGCAAAATACCAAAAAATCAAAGTTCAAGCACTACCGGAGGGAGATCCACATGAAGTTTTAGTTTTGATCAGGCAAACGTGTTTGTTTGACGAGTTCAATTCTTTTCTCTTTATTGTTGTGTATTTTCAAGCTTAATCAACATTTATCCTTTTCAGTGGTATGACATGTTTCCACGAGTACTTGTGGCTTGAAATTTCTAAAACAATATCTCAACTTAATTTAATTTGCTGAAAAATACAAAAAAATTGGCTACCTTAACTATATAACATCTTATTATATAAAAGAGAGTTCGCAAAATTGTAACTCACGAGATCCCGACACGTGTATAAGTAGCCGATTAGATTTAACGCATGCCAATTATTTAAATATGTAAGTATTTCAATATTAAAATTGTTAATTACTCAAAAAGTAAGAAATTAAAATGGAAAAAACACAAGCATAAAGTAATTTTACAAATTACACAAAACCTCTATACAAATGGTTATATTTAGTTAAAAAAAAAATTAGGCAAATAAAAAAAACAAACTATATAACTAAAAATAGAAACAACCATGTTTATATTGTTATATACAAGAAAAAGTTTAACATATGTATATCTATGGAGAATACAAAATAATTGACATGAATGAACTAGATCAACGAGAAAGCAAAGATAAAGAAAAATTGGTTAATGATATATTTTTACATGTTTAAAATTTACAACATAACATCAAAAAAGGATCTTTAAAATATGTAAGTATGAGTTAGTTATTATATCAAATAGTTTAATGATTGAAACTATATTTACATATATCAAACGTATATATTTAGTTTTAAAACATATTACAGTAACTAAAGTAATTCTCGCATCGCGAAGGTATTATTCTAGTTGTCTCATAAATACTGTTGGTTTTATTACATTGACATTAACGATGTTAACGCTATTAACAGAAGTTTAGCATGCATTCATATGCATAATTATTGAAGTTAAACTTGATTTTGGGTTATGCTTAATTATGGGTTCATGATCCAAATATGATATTTGGACCAAGCCCAAAATTAAGCCTAAATTCTAGAATTTTTAAGTTTCACCTCCTTAAATGTTTTTAGAGAATTCTTGAAGATAAGAAGTTTCCTTTATATAAAAGGAAGAGAATTGGAGGCTTTTAAAGGGTACCACCTCAGCAAAATAATGCTGAATATTTTCAACCAACCAATTTTCCATGTCATCATCACCTAGAATAATTACCTAAAATATTCTCAATTATGATTAACCAATCATAAATTCCTCTTTTTAAGTTTAGTTTACGTATTTGCTCATTCTTTTAAGCAAAGCCCAATAAAGCCCAAACGAGAAGCCCAATAAAGCACAAAGAAACTTACAGTCGTGTTCTTCTTCTCCTCTAAAATATCCTCTGAAACACCAAACTTCATCATCTGTAACCTCTAAAGAACTAACCACCGTTACCACTTCATCATCTTTACTGTTCACATCCAATTCAATGATTTTAATGAACACTACCCTCTAATTGATGGCCTCTCTTTCCCTTCCTTAAATTCAAAGATAAGATTACGAAGGAGAAAAACATGAATATCTTCACCAAGAAACCAAATCCCAGGGGTTTGATTTCGTGTTTTGCTTTTATATCACCGAATTTTATTTTAATTTTGTAATTTAGGTTTGTTTCTCCCTAAATAGAATTGGATCATATGGGTTTCTTCTGGTTCGTTCAAAGTTGACTTCTTTATGGCGTGATCGTGACCATACTTCTGATGTTACTTTTGGAATATGAATTGGCTTCATCTGAAATCGAGAGTCCTGTTTAGGAAAACGACATTGATATATTTGGAAATTTGATGTTTTGGTGACTCGCGGAATAATGTTTCGTTTTTATTAAACTGCAGAAGTGCCTAGGGAGAGTAAGAGAAAGATGACACAAGCTGCAAGAGGTATTGTTTTTGTTCATATCATTAGCTTAAGATTAGATTAGTGAAACTCGAAAAGGGTTGATTTATCAATTCTGCTTGGAAAAAGTAATGAAAAAATTGCCTTTTCAGGAATCGAAAAGGAAATCAGATCTCTGCAATCAGAAGTATTAGTGTGGCTAATGTAGTAGTGAACGGATTGAACTGCTAAATCAAGGAATGAGGAATTTTATCAATTGGTAATTCCTTTTTCGGGGTAAAATTTTGTGTATGTAGTTGATGTGTTTTACATTTTTTTTTCCAGTGCAGGGAGCTACAAAGATTCTTTCACTAGAATTTATTCGGTGAAGGCATCAATTAGCTACTCATACTTCTAAAAATTAGTTTCTACTCATAATATCAAGAGTAACCTACAGATAAATTTGGACTCTCGCTAAGCTTCTGACTGGCCCTTTCTATCATTCTGATATTTTGCCTTCTATTTTTTTTGATCGATTAGATAGATTGCAATAAACCAAAGTGGGACCGGGGATAACTAGTGAGTTACATAAACCGAATCTAGCCAATCCGGCTTCTTCGTTTTTTGATGGGGGAGGGGAAGAAACTCAAAAGAAGCAAAACCTAGATATTTTGCCTTAAAAGTAAAAAGATCCTTTCTTTTAAGGGTTCTTCAGAACTTTTATAATCTCGTGAAATTTGTTATGAAAAGATGATGTTTAATTTCTACAAATTATCTTCTACTTCTTTTGCTAAAGAATTTCTACAAAATTTCACGAGTTTTTTGTGGTGTGTTTTTCCCCCCTTTAACTACAAAATTTCACATACAACTATGAGAAACACTTGCGTCTCTCTGGCAAGCCTCGTATTAGTTCATGGGAGAGCATGAAGAAACACTTGCGTCGTGGTTTTCTCCCATACAACTATGAGCGTACTTTGTATAACAAAATTCAAGCCTTACACCAAGGCAGTCGTTCTGTTGATGAATACGCTACTGAGTTTTTTCACTTATCGGCAGGATCAAGTATCAACACTTATGGAAACAAAGGTTCAGCTTGTCTCACGGTTTATCAGAGGGTACAAATTGCATTGCAACAGTTTAATCCTATCTCAGTTTCTGAGGCACATCAGAGAGCTCTGGCAATGGAGATTCAATATCGATCTTCTTGGAACTCGACAGGTTCTCGTCCACGGTCTCAACCTATCTCTACCGGAGATACCACTTCGGCTCCTTCAATAGAACCTCCACCAAATCGATCTACAACCGTGAAAACTGCGCCGCCGTTGGCTGATTTGATTGCTGCAAATCGAATTCCCAGAACAGGTTCTCTTCGCTGTTTTACTTGTGGTACAAGAGAGCTACAAGAATCCATCTTACAATTAGATATATAATTCAGTATCCCTGGTCAAGAGACTTAGCTATATAGCAGAAGCATGACAGTGAACTAATCATGAGCAACATAATAAATTTGTTTTAAGTTAGGACACCTGCTCAACAGCTAGACTTAGAAGGGTCACAATACCTTTCCGCTAGAATCTCCACCGATTACTGCATCTCCAATGTGTTTTAGTATAAAATTATTCATAATCCATAACACGCGAGCTCCTGTCCAGCTTGCACCAGAATTTGAAGCCTCTTTACCAATGTCAGATTGAGCTGAAGTCTCTTGGCTAAGTATTGAGGCTGAAAATTCAATGAAAGAACACAAGAGGTTACGTGCGCATGTATTTCGGCAATAGCTTAAGAATCTTAATCTCCCTTTCTCCGTGATACTCGACTGATTTCCTGATTGTACTTAACACGTTTTCTTTTTAAGGAAAATAAATAGAAACAAGACGAACATAACTAAGTCTATCAACTTACAAGAATCCTTACCCTTTTCCAAATATTTCCAATGAAAAGAGAATGCAAGCTGTTAATCAGTGTCTCGATATATGGATCTAAGAATCCTTTGATTATATGGTCATCCTCATCCAACTCATTTTCAAGACTGAGCAGATTCTTTATGAACTCCAAGGCAGAAGACTTTATATCTTTTGAAGCTGTGGTGACTGTTATAATTGAAAAAATGTGTGGAATAAGAAACTCTTCCCAACATAAGAAGGTCACGAAATTGCTGTTTTTACTCATAGACAAGAAGCATGATACTAGACCCCTCTTGCTTAAAACTCTTAATTATTGGATTCATTGCTGAAAAGAATAGGTCCCAGAACTCAGAACCAAGATCCCAATCTTCGTACTTTTCAAGAACTTGAGAAATAATCTTCAGACAAAAGGATCTCAACTCTTTAAACTGCTTTAAAGAAGTGCCAGCCTACACAATAACCAAAGAAAGTGTCGGACAAGAAGAGAATTCAAAAGAAATGAAAGAGAGCAAACAACACGAATAACCATTTTACCTGGTCGTGATTTGTTGAACAATTCTCTTTATCGATGTCCCTCATTTCTTCATCGATCACTGGAGTATAGTTTACCAGTAGCCTGGAATTCAGCAAAAGCTTCAAGGATATGTTGAATGACGTGAAGAAACCCAGATTTCTTTTGGTTGTGAGCTCTTCCCTAAACTCTTTTGGTTTGATCAGATTCTCCAAATGCTGGTGGTGTGGGATTAAGTAGTCATTCCACATCACAAGGCAATCTAGGACATTCATTTGTATTTCAGCATCATTATCGTCTAGGAACGTGGAGAAATATCCAAAATAAATAAACAACGCGCACAGAACAGAGGTCAATAAAATTATTTAATTCTATGTCATCAAAGAAAACATTTTACTCAAAGAGAATATATAATCAGGTAGTTTGGGGCCAAACCTATTCTGCAGAACGTCATTAACAAATTGACCTTGGATTCTTCATTAACTTCAGCAAATTTAACCATTTTATAAGTAACCCCTTCCACTCCTCTCCTTTACAAGCTTTGCCATTAAATAATACAACCCTCTAAAGTAGATGGCGCGTCCGGGAAATCTCCAAAGGCTGAGCTGGTGAGGTGACTTTCTCGGGAGACTTCGAAGTCACCGGGATGATAGGGTGGTTATCTTCAGAAACAACGACAGGTTCCGAGATCCCACCTAGAGCTGGCGCGCCAGACTTCTTCAACGCCTCGTTGGCTTTACGTTGAGCGCGTTAGCTGAGAGACATTTGTCTTGCTTTCCGAGTTGGGTAACCTGCACACAAAAAAAAAAAAAAAAGTGTTATGTTCTCTCAATGTGACTATCTATATCTAGTCATCATCCAACATAAAAAAAAACACGATATCTCGCAACTTGGAAACTAGGAGAGAAACAAGGTCCAACATATCTAATCACCATTATTCAACATCCCACAATAAGGAATCCAAGAAAGAAACAAGGTGCAACATATCCCTAATCATCTCTATCCACTATGAAAGATAGATGCGTACTATCTAGCAACATGGGAACAAAGAAAGATAGTTTATGCAACAAAAACTACAAGTAAAGAAAAAATCTTATAAACATGAGGTACCAAGAAACACCAACCTCGACAGTTTGGGTCGTACGGTCCAAGAGCTCGAACCCGCACCGCGGATTCGGAAATTCGAGTGCGAGTAAACGAAGGCCAAGACGTATCTCCTTGACGTAAAAAGTCTAAGAAAGTATCAAGCGAGCTTTCGGCAATGGCACTAAGAAAAAAAAAGTCAAAAAGGAAAAAGTTAGTACTCACGACGCAATGCGAGCAACGCAAAAGCCGCATAAAAAATAAATAAGACAATATATACGGTTCCAAAAATTATGTCCCTAGTTGTACCAATCTTAGAGGACCAGCTCGTATTAACCAAAGAAGTTAGTTTTCCGAATGAAAACTCGTTAACAGAAAAGAAGAAGAAACGCTTGCTCCATCTCTCGTCCTTGGGAGGACGATCGGTTATGACGCGACGTTCTTCCTTGATGGCGACAAAGAAGTTTCCCTTGCGCCCGGAACTTGAGCGAATCATGCATATACGGGCCAAGGTCGGAATATCAAGTGGCAAGCCGTGTTCCTCGGCTAGAGTTTATGCTAGAGAGTTCAGAATCCCCCACTCTCTAGACTCGTTGTGTTTATATATTCGTTACAAGTTGCGAGAATCTCGCTATACATTAATCATCTCCTTTAACACTTATCACTCTCTTTGACTTAGACGTTACAAGGTTTAAATTCGACTTTTCCCAGTCTCGCATCTAGTGGAGCTCGCATCTTGTGGACTTCGCTACTCTGCTGTAAAGCCCACTCAAGATTTTCGGCCCATCTCCACGGTTTAATTATTCAAACCGTGCTATATCCGAATTAATGCAAATTGACACCGTCCTATGATCGTCTTTGATTTTCCGGTAGGCCGTATACCGAGTTCCCGGGTTGGATTTCCTTCGTGTGAGATCCGATGCCAACAGTAGAGAGAAAAATTTGATGACTACAAATGAAATAATTACTCTTCAGGAACAAAAGATATAGAGACATGATTACCTCAAAGGTTGTTCACTGTTGTATCCCAAAAATTTCAATAGCAAAGGGAGAATGTCAGAAGCCTGAGACTGAGCAATGGTGGGAACTTCTTGTAAGGTCTTGAGCAACAGAGATATCACTGTTGCAGTAGGTGTGCTATCAGACTGTGGATATAGAAATAAATTAAAACGGTCCATCATATCTGTAGATTGAAAAATAATAACAACAGAATTGTAAGGAAGATAGGATGGATAGATAAAAGAGAATGTAGAGATGCAAAATATTGGCAAATGATATTTGAAACTTATGGAAAGAACCAAATATCCCCTATATATTATTAGAGAAGTGATTCTTCTAAAGAATCTTATATGTCACACATACATTCACTCTCACAAATAAAATGTGACATGACATCCTTTAAAATGTGATATGACAAATATGAGAATTTTAGTGGGCCAAATCTCAAATGAATATTATTGGGCTAATTTCACAAACCATTTTCATAACTCTAATATAATTAGTGTTCTAATTTCACAAATCCATTTAACCTAACCTCTCACACCAAATAAATTTTTTCATATAAAGTCTAACCTAACGTCTCACTTATTATGACATAGCAAAAGATTTATTATGACATGGTAACTCACTTACTTTAGTCACAAACTTCTATAAAATTACTTTCCAATGCCACTTGAAATCAAATTAAAAAAAATTGTTTGAATAGTAAATTTAATAAATTTTTTAAATTAAAAAAAAAATCACAATTACAATCTTCATAGATTTGATATATAGTTTTACGAAGAAATGGATTTTTTTTTTTTTTTGAATAATTATGTATCTTAAGGATATTTATTTTCTAATGTATTTGTGTATGATACTACATGGGGAAGCTTTCAGATGACGCGTCTGTATAGATGCTCTGCTCATCTATGTTCATCAATCTGCAGCCTGCTTCCTTGCTCATTATGGCCTAGTCCAAATCTTAATCTGCTTAGTTTAGACCAAAAATATCACTTATGTTTGAATTGTAGATTTGTCTTGGTCTGGATGATTCAATTCCGAATTGTAGTCATTCGTTTGGGTCCAATCTCTTCCTCCAATGCTCTTTGGCTTGTGTATCGGTACTTTGGTGTCGTGTGGCCTGCTATTCGGGTGAAAGACATCAACACATATGACTCGATCTATGTGTTTTCTAACGGCTCAACACTCTTCAGTGTAGCCTATTTCAAGATTGCGAAGCCCGTACTTGTTGCGGATGCAATTAGGGATGCTAGTCCACTAGTTGTGTGCTTAACCATCATCGGAGTCTTTCTACCGCTTAGGCTCAAGGTTGTCGAGACTCTAGGACATCTCTATGACTTTGTATGCTCATGTGTTAGGACTCTATCTATCTTATGTTATGCTTTAATGTTTTTCATGTTTGTTGCTTTGAGATTGTTGACCAAAAAAAAAATTGTATTGGGATTATCATATTTACTATAATTTAGTTTTGTGTTTTTTTTAGTGATTATAGGTAGTAAATGTAGAGGGGTTCTAAAAAAAAAATTTGATGAATTGTATTTTTTGTAAATAAAGTTTATTTTCTTCAAATTGAAAACATAGAACATTCAATAAAATATGAAATTTCAAAAATCAAAAACATTTAAAACATAGATTTCGAAATCATAAACTGAAAGAAACGCTCAGTTGTAATCTTGATCATGTCCAAATTGTTTTCCTCGACTTGCTTCTGTGTTTTTCTGGACTTGCTTCCGTTGTTAAAAATGAGTTGCTGGACCTTGTTGTATTGAACTTTGAGGTCCGTTAGCAGATTTTTAAGAATTTTTTCCAAAACACTAGGGATTTTAGGAAATCCTCCAAATATTAATAGGTCCCCTTTTTACAGTATTTTTACCAAGTAACTTTTTCCAAAGAAAAAGATAAATTTTTTTTTGGTCATATAGTGAATATTTTCTTTTTTTTTTTGGAAAAAAACGTTCTTTGATAATTATCTTCTTCTCCGATCTGGTTCTTCTTCCCCGATCTGCTTCTTCTTCTCCGCATCTGCTTCTTCTTCTCCACCGTCGAACCATCGACGCGACCATCGATCAAACCACTGACCAAACCATCGACGACGACCATCAAAGACGAGATCGACGACGACCCACAATAATTGTCGTCTTCCTCCACCGACCTATATTTACGGTAAACAAAATGTGATAATGGGGATTTTTGATATATTTTTTTGGGTTTATTAAGTCATATTACCTCTTATTTACCATGTAGAAACATGCTCTTACTAATTTGGTACTGGTCCGGTTGGTTCACATTTTCTTCTTTCTTGGTTTTTGGTCAAATGTGTCGAAAACATTTGACTCTATTTTTTTTGTTACTATATGGGTTTTCTATCCTATATAGATATTAATTGAGGAGATACTAAATGTTCAAAATCCTAGGTGTCAGTCAAAGAGGTTTTTAGGAGATATTAAATTATTATTTTTATTTGTCGATCAAAGAGAAATAGATAGTAATAGGATATAAAGTTATTTCATAAAATTATTTACTCAATTGATATGTTGGTCGTATATATTTTATGATAATCAAATCATATAAATTACTAAACTAAAATTTATAATCCCGTGTTTGACGAGGGTCCAAATGTAGTTGAATTTAACGATAAGAAAACAAATACGGAGGTAGAAGGAGACAGTCAAAATTGAGTAAAATCAAAAAATGAAAAAGAAAAAGTTAAAATTGAAATATGGTAAGTATCTCAGATTTTTTTCATTTTCTAGTTTAATCGTTGAACCAATTAACCAAACTATACATAGGAGGAAGAGGTGTTTTTTTCCCCCAACAAACTCCATATATTAAATCACATTTGATCGGTAGAAACATCCCGAAAACAGGTATTATCTACCAACTCATCAAGGTCTATATGGGAAAATATATGGTTACGTACTTGTGTCGCTTTTGTAAGGGCATCGGCACAGACATTACAAGAAAGATGAATATAAGCTAACTGAAATGATGTAAAATTTTCTCTGCAAAGTGATCTAGCTCAAATGGATGTCGGTCATCGTCAATAGGTTTGAGCAGTTTGTCTCAAAACGGATCCTAAGTACACATTTCTGAGTAAGACAATCCATCGCCCATAGTAGTCCCTCAAACTCTGCATGTAGAGCTAACAAGCTCCTTCGGCAACCCTGCTTGCCGATGTATGATTGACCTGATGTGTAAATAAGGCACCATCCGAGACCGCTAGTGGGTCCTTGGTTTACGCAAGATGCATCCACTTGGCTAAGCCCTTAATCGACGATTGAGAAGCCAATAAACAAAAACAATAAGCCAATAAATCCTAACCCCACCAGTGTTCTTTCTCCAGTATGGGAACCTTCTGATTAGTGCGATTCACTACTTAACGGGACATTATAAACTCTCCCAAGGATATTCTGGTGGTGATTTTCTTTGGCGATATCTCCACCGACCTCACCTTTCCTCTCCATGGTGCTTGCTGTCAAACCCTTGCATCTTCTCTTAGGTTCTTCTCATAAGATGACGATAACAGTTCTCTCTCGGTTCTCTGTGATGACTGGTAAGGTGCAGCCGAGACCTCCACTCCCACCAGAACCGCCGGATCCGCTGGATCTACCTTCGACAGAGTCTCGTTCGCTCATCATTTTCAACATCTTTCTCTGTATACTCATTACGAAAACTTCTATCAATCTGAACGGTGAAAAGTAGATTGGTATTGGTTTTATCATTGCTCTTGTTGATATCAGCATGACCTTGCAATGCTCGTTAAACGTTCTTCTCTCTTCATCGTGTGTGGAGAGACCAATTCACCTTCTATGTGCTTCAGATCAACATTCGACAGAGTTTAAATCTCCCCAGGTGCATTGTTATACTCTCTATCAACCTTACTTTTAGATGAGTATGACACTGTGTTAGATTTATTACTAAGGCAATGCTCATTCTCTCCACTGATCTTACTTGTGGATGTTAATGAATCTTTGTTGGCTTTAGTAGCGGTTTTGTGTCGATATTCTCCATTGATCATTGTTTTGGATGTGTATGACATTTCTTTGGGTTTATTACCAAGTAGTTTTTATCGCTCATCGCAGCCCGACAAACCGTAGCCTGTTCCCTTGCTCATCATGGTCCAAACCGGATTCTATCTTGTTGAGATTAGGCTATATGTGTCGCTTAATGTTGATTTGCAGAGTTGACTCTTGTATGATACTTCAATTCATGCTTATAGCCACTGATTTGGGATCAACTTTACCTTCCTTTGTCCCTTGGTATGTGTATCGTTGTCCTTGTGTCGAGCGGTCAACCTTCGGATTGGAAGAGCTCGTTACAGATGACTCGCTCTCTGTATATTTTAAAGGCCCAACACTTATTAGTGTTGCCGATTTCTTGATTGATAATCATGCACTAGATGCGGTACCAATCTCGGTGATAGTGCACTAGATGTGTTCTTAATTCGTCACAACGTCATTCCAATGCTTTGGTCCCATGTTGTCGAGATACGAGGACCTCTCCATAACGTTTGCTACCTATGCATAATGACTGCTCCTATCTCTTGTTTGTACGCTTTAGTTGTTCTTTGTAGTTGCAAACTTTTGATGATTGTATTATCTTCAGTTGTAACCGAAACCTTTTTATGGGAGAGTAAACTGATATACCCGGTATTTTACCACTTTTACTATCCGTTTTCCCTATTTTATATACTATTTAAATAAGCTTTTCCATCAAAAGAGGTAGTTTTCTCGTATATTTGGTTTTGAAGAGTCATATAGGTCAAATCATCAAAAAGGGCGTAAAAAGGAGCACAATGAATATTATTCATCCTAAAACAACTTATCAAGGTCAAAGGAGCCAATATAAATCCCCCAAGTTGAAGATTTTATAATTTCCCAACTTGGATAGAAGTTAACCAGCAGAGGCCTAGCTACAGCCGGATGACCAAAACGACTTGGACGGCGATGAAATTTCACATGGAGATAGCCCTTTGAGTCAGATTTCCAATGGAGTTTATTACCAAGTAGTTTTTATCGCTCATCGCAGCCCGACAAACCGTAGCCTGTTCCCTTGCTCATCATGGTCCAAACCGGATTCTATCTTGTTGAGATTAGGCTATATGTGTCGCTTAATGTTGATTTGCAGAGTTGACTCTTGTATGATTCTTCAATTCATGCTTATAGCCACTGATTTGGGATCAACTTTACCTTCCTTTGTCCCTTGGTATGTGTATCGTTGTCCTTGTGTCGAGCGGTCAACCTTCGGATTGGAAGAGCTCGTTACAGATGAATCGCTCTCTGTATATTTTAAAGGCCCAACACTTATTAGTGTTGCCGATTTCTTGATTGATAATCATGCACTAGATGCGGTACCAATCTCGGTGATAGTGCACTAGATGTGTTCTTAATTCGTCACAACGTCATTCCAATGCTTTGGTCCCATGTTGTCGAGATACGAGGACCTCTCCATAACGTTTGCTACCTATGCATAATGACTGCTCCTATCTCTTGTTTGTACGCTTTAGTTGTTCTTTGTAGTTGCAAACATTTGATGATTGTATTATCTTCAGTTGTAACCGAAACCTTTTTATGGGAGAGTAAACTGATATACCCGGTATTTTACCACTTTTACTATCCGTTTTCCCTATTTTATATACTATTTAAATAAGCTTTTCCATCAAAAGAGGTAGTTTTCTCGTATATTTGGTTTTGAAGAGTCATATAGGTCAAATCATCAAAAAGGGCGTAAAAAGGAGCACAATGAATATTATTCATCCTAAAACAACTTATCAAGGTCAAAGGAGCCAATATAAATCCCCCAAGTTGAAGATTTTATAATTTCCCAACTTGGATAGAAGTTAACCAGCAGAGGCCTAGCTACGGCCGGATGACCAAAACGACTTGGACGGCGATGAAATTTCACATGGAGATAGCCCTTTGAGTCAGATTTCCAATGGAGTTGTAATTATATCAATTTCAGTTGTGGGTTTAAAGTTATTTATGTTTTACTGAAGGTATGTCATTCAGCCTAGAAGAAGAATCAAGTCCAAGATATGCCTAAGCACTGAACCAACCCATGGGCCAGCTCATTTACTTGAAGCCACGCACAAGGAGATGATTTTGAGCCAGACCCCTGACAGATTCACGTGACCGGTGCCACCGTCCGGTACCGTGGCCACTTCTGCGCACTTATCGACAAAAAAGACGTTTTTGCCCGAACTGAAACCCTAGGAGTTCCCCCGACTAAAGAACTCTTCCTACACCTATATATACTTGATTTTAGCCTCTTGAGAGAAAGAGAGTAGCCCTAGGCACCAAAATCAATAATGAACATATATTTTCGTTATTCTCTTTAGATCTTCATCTTAGCCTTTGTAAAAGAGCGATGAAGGCCATGGTGTTCTTCTCAAGCTTTATGCTTAGAGATCCACCTATTCCGAGCCCTTATTTAGAACGAATCTACTATTTTATCAACTTATCTAGTTGCTCCATGTTTCATAACATGTAGAGTTGTTGTATGTTTGATATAAAATTATTCTAAAGTTCTTTTGCTTGCATCTTCTACATATATAGTGAGTTTGTTTCTAGCATGATTCTCTATCTTTATTTGTGCTCAAGGCGTGATCTAGACTAGCTACCTAGTGACCGATATTAGATTGGTGCCGATTCCAAAAGCTTTTGCACCGTTCGGATCTAATATTTGATAGGCTAGGCGTCTTAACAATCGAAAGTTTAGTTAAGGAGTCTAGTGAGCAATCGAATCTAATTCTTACAGCGTAATTTCACCTTGCAATAACCATTAAAAGTTGAGTCTATTGGGGTAGGAGTTATAGGTTTCGGAGCCTCGAAAGGGGAATGATTATACCATAGTGATTGGAGCTCTAGAATACTAGTTGTATCTCTTTAAAAACCGTGTAGTTCATGTTGCATTAGTTCCTTTTAATTTCTTCTATCTTGCGTGTTTTGATTTATCTATCCTTTTATTTTATTGCATATCTATTTTATCATAAACCCCAAAACCCCAAAATATATTTTCTCTTAGCTTATTTTGCATTATATAGATTTATCGCGTAACAACATAGTCTCATGTGGATCGACCCCTAAGTACTACAATTGTCATATGTGCACTTGCAGATTAGGGTTTATAAATTTAAAACTCTTTTGCATAGCCCTAACACGGCTGCATCAAGTTTTTGGCGCCGTTGCCGGGGACTAGTTTGCTTACCTATAGATTTTTGATAAAGAAGTTTCTATTTTTCTTGTTTTTCCTTTTTTCGTTTTTGCTAATTTTCGTTTTTTGCATTTTATTTAAGTGTGTTTCATGAATTGATCAATGGAACATCACACCAAAAACCCTAGACGTCAAGAAGGAGATCTAATGGGGATTACATCTCTATGCCTCATGAATTCCATCAACCGCCATTTCCTTACTACAATTGGTACAATTCACAATTGTACCAACAACAACCGCCTTGGGAGACTCAAGGACGTGACCATCATCATCATGTGCCACCGAATCACCCTCCACAGCCCCATGGCAGCCCCAATTCACCTCACCAAGAAGAATAACTTGAAGCTTTGATGCACCGGTTCATTAAAGACACTACAAACGCCCTTCATGAGATCGAATCAACCATCAAATCCATGAATTTGTCTCTTGGGGAGAGATTCGAGATCATCGCTAACCAATTTGAAGCTATTGAGACTCGATTTGGTCGGCTTGAAGAAGTCCAAAACGTCCATACAAGGGATCTTCAAGAAGACAAGACCAACATCATCAATATCAAGTATAAGATCGACGATTTATATGATGACTTGGAGTGGAAGATCAAGACCACTAAGGAGAACGTTGATGAGCTTAATTCTAGCCTAAACTTGGTCGCATCCAAGGCCTATCAAGCTGCTCAAGGCGTGACCGAAGTTGGAGTCGTTCAAGACAAGATCGACTCAACCATGGAAGAGCTAGAATCCGACAATCAACTTACGGTGAAGACCATCAACGCCGTTTGTTATGAACTTGAACACCATCATAAGGAGTTCATAGACACAACAAAATCCTTAGAAGATGAGTCTAACAACATCTCAAACCGTGTGGAAAAGATTGATGAACGCTTGAAGCTTATCGAAGAGACGTTTCAAGCTAGTGACCAATCTAGTAAGAATGAAGAAGAGCCAACACCTTTGGTCCATTGCTGCACCATAACACCCCTTGAAGAAGACTTTTAAATCTCTGATCAAGATGAGAAAGTCATTCCAAAACCGTTCCTAATGGCCAAACCGAAGAATCGAAGATTTACGGCAAGAATGTCAACAAAACCGTACGGAGAGATTCGCATAGCTAATCAATCCATCAAGAGACAACGTTGGATAAGTGATGAGATGTTGGAGGTATTCAATTCTCTAGTTAGAGAACTCCCTCCCACCCTCACCTTTGAAGATGCTTGGAGAATAAAGCCATCATTACGGCTATGCTTTAAACAAAGCACAGAGGAAGACTTTATGATTGAGGAGCTATTCAACCAAGCTAGGAATCCTTATTGGTACCTAAGGATACTTCCTAAGACTCTTGATCCAGGTTCTTCCAATATTCCTTGTTCAATTCGAGATTATACCTTTGAGACCGCTCTTATCGATTCGGGAGCCGGAGTCAACGTTTTGTCGGAATCTCTTGTGAGAAAGATGAGGATAACCAATCTTCGTCCTTCAAACTTGAGAATTTCACTTGCTAATGGTGCATCAACACTCTCATTGGTTGAAATATTCAATTGCCCCGTGAGAATCGGTGATTGCATTGTTCCGACGGACTTTGAAGTGGCTAATATGCAAGATTGCTCAACACCTTTCATCCTTGGAAGACAATTATTGGCTACTGCTGGAGCTATCATGGATTACACCTTACAAAGGTTGTCTTTTCCTAAGATAGATAGAAACACCTTCTACTACGCAGCACCAACCGGATTTCAATCCAAAGTTACAAGATACATTCCTTTGGAGAAAAGAGAAGTTGAAATCAAGCACCCTTTCATTTACATGATGAAGACCATGACCATGGAAGCATTTGTTCACACTCTAAGGACAACCTCAAGCCTTTAGAAGACAATTCCAAAGTCTAAAAACCCCAAGGAGTCGAGCTAATTGCCTTTAAACAAGCGCTTTATGGGAGGCAACCCATATATCGAGTCCATCTTTTCTTTTGATTTTTATTCTTTGTTTTTCATTTTATTTTTCATTTTATAAACTTCGTTATTCATTAATCTTAATATTTATGAACTTTTCAGATTTTATAAAATTTATTTTGGAGAAGAAAACCGAAGTTTTAAACTTCTAAAAAAAAAAAAAAAGAAGTGTGTCAGAGGTCCCAAACACTGGACCACGGCACCGGTCACTCTGTTCCGACCGGTGCTCGAGTGCCTTTGGTCCGGGCGTGTCACGGATCGATACGCGGGTCGATCGTCCCACGGTACCAGGCCCTGGACGGAGACCCCGAACATAGGAATCCGACCGGTGCCAGGACCGTTTGTCCCACGTCCGTGATCCGTACGTGCCTCATCCTGCATCTCTAGCTCCCCCGTCCTACGGTCCCATCCGCCAAGGAGCATCCTCGTCCCACGAGCGTTTCGCCCCGGACGCCCACACCAGGTCACGTAAGTGACCGGTGCCTGGATAGTCCCGCGTCCCCAGCTCGTCTCCTGCCTCGCCAAGTCCTCGTCCCGCGGATCCATCACTATGGACCCTCCCACCGACCCGCGCACGCGACCGGTGTCCCGCGTCCCATCCTTCGCTTACCACCATCCCGCGTCCCCGACCCGAGTCCCTCACGGACCCGCGTCTCCACCAACCTGCACCACCCAACGGACCTGACCACGGACCACGGTTCAAACCACGAGGTAAGTTTTCCTTCTATTTTTCTTTTTAAATTATTTAAAATGGTTTTAAACTACATGAATAATTTTTAACCCAAAAATAATTTTAAAAAGTGATTTTTCTTAAATAAAATTTATTTTTGAATTTTCAAATTGCATTTTTAAATTTTGGTTTAATAAAGTTTGATTTTTAAATGATTTTCACATCTTACACTTATCTTTTCACTACTTATTTTCTACTTTAGAATGAGCTTGGATAATTTTGTTTGTTGCTTCGGTATTCTGGAACCTAGGTCCAAGTTTGTTTAACAAGTAATTTCAAGTGTTTTTGCAAGGATATTTGGCTCTTACACATGTTTGACTTTAGAAATCCAATTTCTTAAAGAATGATCCACCTTATCCATAGAAGATGTGCACAAAGAAAAGAGGAAAACAAGAAGCCTTTTCAACCAACTTATGAATCCTCTACTTCAACGTTTGAAGCAAGAGTTTTGTTACTTCTTCCAGCAGCTGTTCAACTACCAATATCCAAGAATTTCCAAAATAATTCGGGGAAGAGTTCCACGATGCAAACTATGATTTGTGGTGATCTATTATGATCATTGTTGGAAGGTACTAACTCGGTTATGGCGGAATGCATTGGTGAGGAAAATTGAGAAGCACTATTTCTTGGCCTAGAGAAATTTTTGGGGAGTTTCAAAACCCTTCTTTAAACATCATCTACCGATTGAACTTTGGGAGAAATTGAGTTTCTCTATCCGGTAACTTCGTTCTATTCTCCACCTTTTTCAATTATTTATTTTTATTTTCCAACACTTCACCCTTAATTTGATTTAATTTACATCGGGACGGTGCAAGTTAAGTCTGGGAGGATTGTTGCTACTAGCGCATTTGTTCGTGTTGGATATTTATGTTTTCAAAAACCGTTTTCAAAATCGTTTTCAAAAATCATTTTCAAAATCGTTTTCAAAAACCGTTTTATTGAGTCAAAATCAGTTGGGAATGATGACACCTTTCTTTAATCAACAACGTTTTAATTTCAGAACCAAGTAACCATTATTGTAGGATTTGTTCCGGACAATTGATTCAGACACCTAGTGACCGAATGGAGTCCAAGGAGATTGCTACTTGCACTATTTTGATGGATATGATTTCGATTCTCACTTTGGTTTACTAACATGATTTTTGACTATCTCTTGTTAAGGATATTCGATCAAGGAACGAATCACATTCATGACATCTTATCCTTTTTTTACCCCTCTCTGTTGTCATGGATGGCCAGCTCACCTTTAGTTGGTACCCTTACCTAAGCCCTTAAACCTTTCTTTCAGACCTCTTGCACTTCTTTTGCTACGTCCTCTATGCAGATATGTGTAAAACGTCGGAGAGAGTAGGGTCGACGCAATTTTCCAATCACTTGAAGATGCGACGACCAACATAGAAGGAAGGAGTACAAACAACAAAATTTTAGAAAACTAAAGAAGCTCGGCCGATCCTTGGATGCTTAATCATGGTAACAATTTCGTGCCTTACTTGACTCATATCTTTATGAGACCATTTTCCCCTCCTAAAAAAAAAAAACTCGAAAAGAGAAAGGAAAATGGTTTTCAAAAGAGTCAAAGGCCAAAGAATAACCAAGGAATGCAACGGTACAAAGGAGAGAAGAGTTTACAAGTGATTCCCGGAGAAAAGTCTAAGTCTGAGGGAGAAAGGCGAACAACAAAGTGGTTGGGAAATTGTGGACTTCAATAGATCCATTCTCTCTTGCGATTTTGGATAATGTCTCGCACCCGGAGTTTATGGTAACCCAAAACACTTTTAACCTCACCACTAAAATCAACCTTCCCTAAACACCTAGCCGACTTCCTTGTAAATATCCTTGATCGGAGATCTTTGAGAATCTAAGAGGGTAAAAGAATTGATTGACTTGAAGTTGAAATTTTGCAGGGACAACAGATTAGGAAATACTTTCGTAATCACAATGGGAGACAATGAAAAGCATCCATGAACTCACTTTGTCTTTATGTGGATTACAGGTTTAGAGAAAGAAACAAGATCAAAGAATATGTGAGTTCCCGTGTTTTCAAATCTTCTTTCCTGATTAACCTTTTATTTGCTTGAGGACAAGTAAAGGGTAAGTCTGGGGCAGTTAATATACCCGGTATTTTACCACTTTTACTATCCGTTTTCCCTATTTTATATACTATTTAAATAAGCTTTTCCATCAAAAGAGGTAGTTTTCTTGTATATTTGGTTTTGAAGAGTCATATAGGTCAAATCATCAAAAAGGCGTAAAAAGAAGCAAAATGAATATTCTTCATCCTAAAACAACTTACCAAGGTCAAAGAAGCCAATCTAAATCCCCCAAGTTGAAGATTTTACAATTTCCCAACTTGGATAGAAGTTAACCAGCAGAGGCCTAGCTACGGCCGGATGACCAAAACGACTTGGACGGCGATGAAATTTCACATGGAGATAGCCCTTTGAGTCAGCTTTCCAATGGAGTTTTAATTATATCAATTGCAGTTGTGGGTTTAAAGTTATTTATGTTTTACTGAAGGTATGTCATTCAGCCTAGAAGAAGAATCAAGTCCAAGATGGGCCTAAGCACTGAACCAACCCATGGGCCGGCTCATTTACTTGAAGCCACGTACCAGGAGATGATTTTGAGCCAGACCCCGGACAGATTCACGTGACCGGTGCCACCGTCCGGTGCCGTGGCCACTTCTGTCACTTATCGACAAAATACGTTTTTGCCCGAACTGAAACCCTAGGAGTTCCACCGACTAAACACCTCTTTCTATACCTATATATACTTGCTTTTAGCCTCTTGAGAGAAAGAAAGCATCCCTAGGCACCACAAATAAATAATAAACATATATTTACGTTATTCTCTTTAGATCTTCATCTTATCCTTTGGAAAAGAGCGATGAAGGCCATGATGTTCTTCTCAAGCTTTGTGCTTAGAGATCCACCTATTCCGAGCCCTTATTTAGAATGAATCTACTGTTTTATCAACTTATCTAGTTGCTCCATGTTTCATAACATGTAGAGTTGTTGTATGTTTGATATAAAGTTATTCTAAAGTTCTTTTGCTTGCATCTTCTACATATTTATTGAGTTTGTTTCTAGCATGATTCTCTATCTTTATTTGATCTCAAGGCGTTATCTAGACTAGCTACCTAGTGATCGATATTAGATTGGTGCTGATTCCAAAAGCTTTTGCACCGTTCGGATCTAATATTTGATAGGCTAGGCGTCTTAACAATCGAAAGTTTAGTTAAGGAGTCTAGTGAGCAATCGAATCTAATTCTTACAGCGTGATTTCACCTTGCAATAACCATCGAAAGTTGAGTCTATTGGGGTAGGAGTTATAGGTTTCGGAGCCTCGAAAGGGAATGATTATACCATAGTGATTTGAGCTCTAGAACACTAGTTGCATCTCTTTAAAAACCGTATGGTTCATGTTGCATTAGTTCCTATTAATTTCTTCTATCTTGCGTGTTTTGATTTATCTATCCCTTTATTTTATTGCATATCTATTTTATCATAAACCCCAAAACCCCAAAATATGTTTTCTCTTTGGTTATTTTGCATCATATAGATTTATAGCGTAACAATATAGTCTCATGTGGATCGACCCCTAAGTACTACAATTGTCATCTGTGCACTTGCAGATTAGGGTTTATAAATTTAAAACTCTTTTGCATAGCCCTAACACGGCTGCATCATAAACATATATAAAAGCATGATGTTTTGACCCAAAAAAAAAAGTCAACACTCTTACCACACATTAACTAAATTCTTTTGTTATATTCCAAAATACCGAGGAGAAACATATATATTGATGTATGTAAAATTTAATTCGTGGATTTTTTAAGTTAAATAAATAAGTATCCACTCGGATTTTCATCGGAATATGATAAACCAAATAATTCAATTATGATTACTTGGTTTATCTTTTGCATAGATATGGGTGGATAAATTCTAAAATGTATTCCCGTAAAATGATAAAAATTAGTTTATCGGAATATAATAGTCTTTTAA
Organism: Draba incana; assembly: GCA_963576765.1. Taxonomy (NCBI): domain Eukaryota; kingdom Viridiplantae; phylum Streptophyta; class Magnoliopsida; order Brassicales; family Brassicaceae; genus Draba; species Draba incana. The sequence continues at coordinate 31,816,961 of OY755206.1, forward strand.
AAGTTTAAAACAGAAGGAACAAGATTTAAAGGACATGTAAATGTATAATATGAAAGACATTCAAGTTAAAAAAAAGTAAAACTTTTTAATCCATCTATTGATTATCATTAAAAGGTTACACACATACACTTTAGAAATAATTTCATTTGACCGTATCGCAAATGTCTTTGAAAAAATATATAGACATAATTCTATCAGGATAAAGGGTCAAAACACAATTATCAGGATAGATTGAGAATACTGCTTCACAACACGGTGCTCATAGCCATCTAACATCGTGACCCAATGCTAATCTTAAAGCATCAAAACATCCCGGCACGTTATCTATGGGTGTTGTTGAACAATAAACCCGCTTTGGAGCTGCTTCCGATTGTCGCAAAACCAATACTAAAATTATGGCTAAGAGAAAAAACATCATTTTCGTTTGTTTTAGATTCATTTGTGACAAGATTAAAAAAAAAATGGATTGGTTTTTTCTGTGGAGTTCAAATGGTTGTTATGGTGAATATATATAAATTTGTTGTAGTATGATATGTTGTGTATGAAATTTTCTCACATATATAGATGGTGATGAAAATTCTGACTAAAAGTTTTGACTGAAAGATAAATGAAGATGGAAGTTTTGACTTAAAGAGAGATTCTGATGGAAGTTTTGACCGGAAAGTTTGATATTTACAATAATTTAAAATTAAAATATTTGCAATAAAATTAGTTTCTAAAAACTAACATTTCATATTTTTGGTCAAAAATTTTCAGTTAGAAAATAAAATAAATCACCAGCACATTGAAATATAAAGAAATATATTTAAAGAAAAATAATTGAGAAAATTCCATAATATTTTAAGCTAATAATTGAGAAAATTCCATAATAATACAACAACTTAATTTTCATTACAATTTTAATAGATGAACTCTTTAGATGCCTAGATAATACACCAACTAATGTTTATGAGCAATTTAAATCACAAATACTTAACGAGATATCCACTTTACGTAGTATCATTAAGAGCATCACCAATGCAGACCCATATTGGTCTAATTTTGGGATCTTAAGATTAAATTATCATTAATCTACAGTGTTGCAAATCCAAAATTGGTTAAAAGTGTCTAATATAGGATCCATTTTGGCATTTAAGATTCGTCGACGTGGTCGATTGTGATCCGTTGAATCAAAATAAACACGGGAAAAAATGGATCTAAGCCGAAGCTTCCTCATCGTTCGCCATTCATGAACCCGATCTCGATCTCATCCTTCCTTCAACGGAGAGCGTAGCGTCGGAGATGGCGACGGATACCGCTCACATGACGACCAGCTCGACCACAGACACTGCGACGATGGAGGCTTTAGATCCCCAAGCCGACGGTAGAGATGCAATCGACGAGCTACGGTGACTGGTGCGGCGGCGAACGGTCGGAGAAGAAGAAGATTCGTAATTATGAAGGATGAAGAAGAAAAGTTTTTGTCAAAGAAAAATAAAATAATAAAATAATCTGTTTTCATGAGAAAAAAGAAATTACTTTTTTTACTTTGGGAAAAAAATCACTTCGTAAAAATAAAGTGAAAATAGGTCGTATTTATTTATATCTCAAAGATTTTCTAAAATGAATTTGATGATATGTTTATTAATGATGATGATTGTCAAGAAGCACCCAAGTAAAAGGAAAAACAGTCTTTATCATAACAAGATTTTCTCATCTTGTTTAGGTTTGTAAACTGTTAAAGAAACGGCCAAATTAACTACGTTTACAGAAAATCCCCAAATTGAAATCCTAATTTCTAACAGTTTTGGGCTGCATTTTCAGGACATCTTGGCATTTTCTTGAAACCCTAACCATTTACACTACGGTTCTTAACCAGTTTTTTTCCAATAAAATCTACCAATGAACAATTTTAATATTAATTTCACTCAGGCACGGCTCAGTTGAAATATGGGCCTTGTGCCAAAATAAAAATTTTGCCAAAATTTAAGAAAAATTTAAGATCTTTTTGTAAATTTTATAAAATTTAGGACCTTTTTATAAGTAATTAAAAAATTTAAGATTTTTTTATAAAAAGAAATTAGCTGAAAATATAGGTCCTACGCGTGGGCCCTGTACACATGCATCTGCACAGCATGAGAACCGGGCCTGATTTCACTTATGGACAAACAAACAAAAAGAACAACACAACTTCTACCAACTGTTTAAACCAAAGAATTGGCCATGACAAATCATCGAATTGGGTCAACGACTTCAATTTCACTTATATGGACAACCACGATCAAAGATTTGGGCATGATAGATTCATATCAAATAACTTCACACCATTAAAAAAAGGAAAAATTGCTAAATTAGACCACATTTAGTGGCAAAATGTCTCATTAGGATTTGTTTTTCATAGAAATATCCCATTAAGCTTTTGTAGTTTCAAATTCCAAATTCAACCATAATTTATAATTACTAAATGTTTTTTTATTAATTCTTATAATAATTTAAAAACAAAAAGGGAATAAAATAATTTTTTGTATTATAAATCTGAAAAAAATTGTTTCCTTAAACAATATATATTTGTAAAACGAAAATCAATTAAAAAACATATATAACACAAAAAATATTTTAAAAACCTAATATACTCATTTTATAAAAAATAGGTTTCCTTAAATAATATATATTTAAAAACGAAAATCAATTAAAAACATATATACTACAAAAACTTTATTTTAAAAAACTCAATATACAAATTTTATAAAAACTAGTTTATTTAAATAATATATATTTGAAAAAAAAAATCAATTAAAACATATATACTACAAAAAATATTTTCTAAAAAAACTATAATACAAAATATTTGTGAGATATTAAAATTTGGAAATTAATTACCACTTAATAAATAAAAAAGGCAAAAAACCAAAAAAAATAAATATTTTAGAAAAAACGTACAATATATTTTCAAATATTTATTTTAGGAAACAAAATATTTACTTCTATATTTTTTTAATAATTTAATTTCATAATTTTAATTAATTTATAATAAAAAGTAAAAAAAAATTAGAATAACTTGATTTATTTATTTTAGGAATTTAATTTGAAAATTTTAAATATTTTTAAATATTCATTTTAGGCAACTAAATATTTATTCCTAGATTTAAGGAAATTATATTAATTCCGCAGAAACTACATTTAACGAATCAGAAGATGGAAGATATACTCGTAAAACGTTCGGTAGAATGTGTAATCTGGAGGACGCAGAAAATTCATATTTAGTAGAATGACAATTCTACGGCTCTACGAAAACGTAGAACGATAACCATGCAGTAGAACATTCGTTCTACCTTCCGTAAATTTATGTCGAATAGGCATAATTCTAATTCTACAACATTCTGCAACTAGTAGAAGCAAAACTAAAATCATTATATAACATGCATTTTACCTTTTTCAAAAAATGTTTTCACAGAAAACTACTCTCATAACATGTTTATAATTTACATATTTTTAAAAAAATTTAAAACCTATTATTTGAATTTGTTTTCCACCAATTAAAGGTATTATAAGAAAAGAAGGAGAAAGGTCTATTGGGACATTTTGCCAGTAAATGTGGCCTATTTTGGCAATTCCCCCTTAAAAAGAAAATAAAAAAAAATCAGATTTGATCCTCATTTTCTTTGACAATCGTACTCCTAATGAAATAACCAAATTTTTTTAAAAAAAGAATTAACCCGAATTAATAATCCCATAATTATTAATTCTCAACAGCTAATTCAAACTTTTGCCAATACTCAGCGGAAAACAAAACAATTCAATTAAACCAAATAAAACCAATAAACAGTTTAATTCAAATAACCAACTCAACTCAAATTCAATTCCAATAACCAGCATTTATTCTAGCAACCTAAACACGAGGATCTCTAGAATCTAAACACATAATAAAAATAATCTTATCATCCTCTCCCCCGGCCATGATTCCGCGATCACACATTTCTTTTACCTGTAACACATGAGAAAAACAGTTGCGTAAGTATTATTACAAATACTTAGTGAGACGGTCATTTCGCCAACATGCTAAGTACATCTCAACCAATAGCCAGCAATGACCAAACAACAATCCAACAATACGATTTTAAAAAAAAATTATCAACATACAATCACGTACTGGTGTCGATCTTCTTTGGCGTTTTTCCTTTGGAGGTCAAGGTTCACCATTGAGCCTAGTGTTTCTTGTGGTTTCGGTATCTTTGGACTTTGCTATGGAGGATTGTTTTGGTATTGTACTTGCTTCTTGCTGTGATCTTTTCCGCTAGCTATGGTTTTCTTAATGCAGTTTTAGCTTCAACATGTTCATGGGAAAGCTTGGACACTACAAGAAAACAGCGAGAATCCTACGGAAATATCCGTCGGAAATCTGTCAGAATATGCGTTTTCCGACAGATTTCCGACGGATTTGTCTGTCGTTTCTATCTTGTCGGAAATGTTAATTTTGTCGGAAATCCGTCTAAAATTTCCGACAGATTTCCGACGGCTTTATTTCCGACGGAATTCCGACATCCTGCCGGAGTCCGGCGACACGTCGGAATTCCGTCGGAAATGTCTCTGTCGGTTTTGTTTCCGACTGATTTCCGACGAGTTCCGATTACATGTAAACCGACGACTTTCCGACAGACTTCCGACGGTGTTATTTCCGACAGGTTTCCGACGGTGTTATTTCCGACAGCTTTCCGACGAATCCATTTCCAACAGATTTCCGACGTATTAGTAGAAATTATTAAAAATTATAATAAATTAAATAATAATTAATTTAATATAAATTTAAAATTTAAAATTTGAATTATTTAAATTAAAATAAAATTAAAAGTAGAAATTAAAATAAAATTAAAAGTAATATTGTTTTACAAAAACGTTGAAAATAAAAATCTAAATGGTGGGCCCTCCCAGAAAATCCGGGTTGCGGCCCAAGTACTCCATCATCCGTTGCATCATCTCCCTGTCCTTGTCCCGCTCGGCTCTCTCCTCTCCCGCTCGGCTTCTAAGGCGGCTTGTGGTTCTCGTATCTGTTGGATCGTCGTCTTCAAACCTTCAATTTCGACGTCCTTTTCCTGCATCTTGGCTCTCAGGTCGGATGTCTCGCTGTTGTAACAAGAAGACCCCGATGATCCTGCATCGTCGGGAAGACCATAAAGCCGCCATTTGCTCTGCGGAGCAACCTGCGGAACAAATTAAATTGTAAATGAAAAAGACATGAAAACTATTTTAAATTTTACATACCTTTAAGACGAATTCGTTGATGATGTCGTCCGGGGCTTGGGTGAGGGGAGGGGTTCCTTCCACGGATGGCTGAGACAGAATGTACTCCTCTTCCATTCTTTGGACGCTCTCCTGAATCTCCCGAGCTACCTGATCCTGGACGACACCATTCTTGTCGGTGTATGTTGCTAGCAGAAGTTCCAAGTTGTTGGGATCCCGACCCAACTTCTTAGCCTGCAGTTGTTAGAAATTTATTTGATAATATAAATGTATCAAAACAAAAAAAAAATTAAAAATCAAGACGTACATAAAAAACTTACCATATCCCTAGCCTTTGTCTTCTTGCTGGTAGCTCCAAGGTTGTGGGTGGAAGGTCCCTTGCCGTTGCGCTGGCTGTTCCGGTTGCTAGAGTGATATGTAGAGCTCTCCTTGGTAGCCTCTAGTTGCCAATAGGCGATGAACCCGTTCCACAAGTCCGGCTTCTCAACCATCTCCTTTGGCACCTCACCGTGTAGCCACTTATCCTTTCACTCGAACACCTTCTTCGAGTAGTGCAGTGCTGCATAAGAGTCGAATTCCCTCCTAACCAGAGCGGTCATGTGTGGGTCCCACCTAAATTCTTGCTGCAAAAACAAAAATTAAATTAATAATAATTTAAATGAAAGTAAAAATTGTGAAAACAGATGACTTACCGCAAATTGGCGAAACCACATTTCTTGATCCTCCAGTGGCATGGCGGTGTACGTCGCATAAGGACGGCTGAGCAAAGAGTTTTCCATCTTGTTGAGGGACTTCGAAATCCCGCTGCGAGAATCACCAAACCTACGGGAAAAAATGTAACATTAGTCGCAATTAAATTAAATTTGTTAAAAAAAAAACAGAAATGGAACAAAAAAACTTACCATCTGTCTCTACCGAGCTGGTCTGGATGGAGTCTAGTCAACCTCTCTCGTCCAGGAAGACCCATGAAGTCCTCGACGCTAATCTGCGACAGTGCTGTGGTGGCTGCTGGTGTCACCGGCGTCTCTACAGGTGTAGACGACGGTGTAGGTGTAGACGTCGAACTCGAATGAGCTCTACTCACACGACGACGACGATGTTGGCCGCTGCCAGATGCAGTGGCGAAACCACCGTAATCCCTAGATTTATATGATAATATATTTTAAATATATGAAAAATCTATAATTATAAAAATATAATGGTTTAAAAAAACATTGATTTAAATTTCCAAAATTCTAAAATTTAAAATTATGTGGTGGAATTTAAAATTTAAATTTCCAAAATTCTAAAATTCTAAAATTTAAAGTTTTATAAGGTTTTTAAATAGTTTTATAAGGTTTTGTAAACAATCTTATAAACCTTTTAAAAACTTTCCTAAATCTAATTGTTTAAAATTCTTTAAAATATAGATATAAATTCAAAAATTAAGTCATTATCTTTAAATTTACAATTATTTCGATATTCTAAAATTCTTAAGTAATTGTTACATAATTTAAAATTCTAAAAAATTAAAATTCTAAAATTTTAAATTAATCGTTATAATTGTTTAAAAATTAGTAAAACTTGCTAACAATATTCTAAAAATTTATGGAAAACATAATTTCCCTAAATCAATTTCCCTAAATCAATTTCCCTCATTTTTCCTAATCATAAATCTAATTTTTCATAACAATTTAAAAACCCTAACAATTTCATAACAATTTAAAAACCCTAACAATTTAGTAAAAATTAGTAAAAATACTAACAATTTAGTAACAATTTCATAAAATTAGTAACAATTTCCAAATTTCATAATATAACTTCCAAAACCCTAAATCTAACCCTAATCCTAATCCTAAATCTAGCAAAAATCAATTCACAAACTCATTTCCTAAATCTAACCAAAATCAATATATACTTACAAATGACTTGGGATTTCCGACATGGGTGGCGATTTCCGGTGGCGAGGAAGTGGCGGACGCGGCGGCGGCGAGCAAGAGGAGGAGGCGGCGGCGAGAGAGAGGAGAGGCTCCGGGTTGAATTCCGGCGAGGAGGAGCGGCGAAATCGGCGGTCGGAGGCTCCGGGTTAACTTGGGATCGGAGGAGGCGAGAGGATTTCAACGGATGGAGAGGAAGAAGAAGACGATGGCTGTTAATAACCCAGATTTTCCGACGGATTTAAAGCTGTAGGAAATCCGTCGGAAATCGAAATAAATTAAATGGGCCGCGTGTTTTGGACCGACTGATTTCGCGGGTAAAAATTGGAAATTCCGTCGGAAATCTGTCGGAAAAATGTATATTTTTTCCGACAGATTTCTGACAGATTTGTGGTTTTAAGGTATGAGAAATTTAAAAAATGTTTTTTTGTTGGTTAAGGGTTAAGGAATTGAAGAAATTTAAGAAATGTTTATTAAATTTAATAAATGTTTTTTTGTTGGTTTAGGGTTAAGGAATTGAAGAAATTTAGGAAATGTTTATTAAATTTAAGAAATTTTTTTTTTGGAAATTAATGAATTAGCATTTTGGAAAAAATTGGTAATTTTTAAACAATATTTAGCATAGTTAACATTTTTTTCCAAAATGCTTATTTTGGAAAAATTGTTAGCATTTTGTACATATTTTTACCTGAAATCTCCAATTCCGTCGGAAATCTGTCGGAAAATATACATTTTTCCGACAGCTTTCCGACAGATTTGTGGTTTTAGGGTATTGGAAAAATTGTTAGCATTTTTTACATATTTTTACCTGAAATCTCCAATTCCGTTAGATTTAGGGTTTTAAGCTTGTTTATGATCCGTTTTCGTAGTTACAAGTTAATAGCATGGTTGAAGCAATATTTGGAAGATAAAATACTTGATAATGGTCATTGTTACTTTCAAATTCTAAACATTTAGTATTTTCCGTAAACATCTATTGTTTTGTATATGTAACTGTATGAAACGCTTTTGGTTGAAACATGACAAAATCGCAAAACATGTTCTGTATAACATCGAGAAGGTTATTTACTCAATTATCTTTCACTTTAGTTGTCAGAATTGTATGCCGAGACTTTGTCTTCTCGAAATTCAGGAATTTGACCTCAAAACCCTAAATCTGTCGAAAATCTGTCGGAAATTTATCTATTTTTCCGACAGATTTGTGGTTTTAGGGTATTGGAAAAATTGTTAGCATTTTTTACATATTTTTACCTGAAATCTCCAATTCCGTTAGATTTAGGGTTTTAAGCTTGTTTATGATCCGTTTTCGTAGTTACAAGTTAATAGCATGGTTGAAGCAATATTTGGAAGATAAAATACTTGATAATGGTCATTGTTACTTTCAAATTCTAAACATTTAGTATTTTCCGTAAACATCTATTGTTTTGTATATGTAACTGTATGAAACGCTTTTGGTTGAAACATGACAAAATCGCAAAACATGTTCTGTATAACATCGAGAAGGTTATTTACTCAATTATCTTTCACTTTAGTTGTCAGAATTGTATGCCGAGACTTTGTCTTCTCGAAATTCAGGAATTTGACCTCAAAACCCTAAATCTGTCGAAAATCTGTCGGAAATTTATCTATTTTTCCGACAGATTTGTGGTTTTAGGGTATTGGAAAAATTGTTAGCATTTTTTACATATTTTTACCTGAAATCTCCAATTCCGTTAGATTTAGGGTTTTAAGCTTGTTTATGATCCGTTTTCGTAGTTACAAGTTAATAGCATGGTTGAAGCAATATTTGGAAGATAAAATACTTGATAATGGTCATTGTTACTTTCAAATTCTAAACATTTAGTATTTTCCGTAAACATCTATTGTTTTGTATATGTAACTGTATGAAACGCTTTTGGTTGAAACATGACAAAATCGCAAAACATGTTCTGTATAACATCGAGAAGGTTATTTACTCAATTATCTTTCACTTTAGTTGTCAGAATTGTATGCCGAGACTTTGTCTTCTCGAAATTCAGGAATTTGACCTCAAAACCCTAAATCTGTCGAAAATCTGTCGGAAATTTATCTATTTTTCCGACAGATTTGTGGTTTTAGGGTATTGGAAAAATTGTTAGCATTTTTTACATATTTTTACCTGAAATCTCCAATTCCGTTAGATTTAGGGTTTTAAGCTTGTTTATGATCCGTTTTCGTAGTTACAAGTTAATAGCATGGTTGAAGCAATATTTGGAAGATAAAATACTTGATAATGGTCATTGTTACTTTCAAATTCTAAACATTTAGTATTTTCCGTAAACATCTATTGTTTTGTATATGTAACTGTATGAAACGCTTTTGGTTGAAACATGACAAAATCGCAAAACATGTTCTGTATAACATCGAGAAGGTTATTTACTCAATTATCTTTCACTTTAGTTGTCAGAATTGTATGCCGAGACTTTGTCTTCTCGAAATTCAGGAATTTGACCTCAAAACCCTAAATCTGTCGAAAATCTGTCGGAAATTTATCTATTTTTCCGACAGATTTGTGGTTTTAGGGTATTGGAAAAATTGTTAGCATTTTTTACATATTTTTACCTGAAATCTCCAATTCCGTTAGATTTAGGGTTTTAAGCTTGTTTATGATCCGTTTTCGTAGTTACAAGTTAATAGCATGGTTGAAGCAATATTTGGAAGATAAAATACTTGATAATGGTCATTGTTACTTTCAAATTCTAAACATTTAGTATTTTCCGTAAACATCTATTGTTTTGTATATGTAACTGTATGAAACGCTTTTGGTTGAAACATGACAAAATCGCAAAACATGTTCTGTATAACATCGAGAAGGTTATTTACTCAATTATCTTTCACTTTAGTTGTCAGAATTGTATGCCGAGACTTTGTCTTCTCGAAATTCAGGAATTTGACCTCAAAACCCTAAATCTGTCGAAAATCTGTCGGAAATTTATCTATTTTTCCGACAGATTTGTGGTTTTAGGGTATTGGAAAAATTGTTAGCATTTTTTACATATTTTTACCTGAAATCTCCAATTCCGTTAGATTTAGGGTTTTAAGCTTGTTTATGATCCGTTTTCGTAGTTACAAGTTAATAGCATGGTTGAAGCAATATTTGGAAGATAAAATACTTGATAATGGTCATTGTTACTTTCAAATTCTAAACATTTAGTATTTTCCGTAAACATCTATTGTTTTGTATATGTAACTGTATGAAACGCTTTTGGTTGAAACATGACAAAATCGCAAAACATGTTCTGTATAACATCGAGAAGGTTATTTACTCAATTATCTTTCACTTTAGTTGTCAGAATTGTATGCCGAGACTTTGTCTTCTCGAAATTCAGGAATTTGACCTCAAAACCCTAAATCTGTCGAAAATCTGTCGGAAATTTATCTATTTTTCCGACAGATTTGTGGTTTTAGGGTATTGGAAAAATTGTTAGCATTTTTTACATATTTTTACCTGAAATCTCCAATTCCGTTAGATTTAGGGTTTTAAGCTTGTTTATGATCCGTTTTCGTAGTTACAAGTTAATAGCATGGTTGAAGCAATATTTGGAAGATAAAATACTTGATAATGGTCATTGTTACTTTCAAATTCTAAACATTTAGTATTTTCCGTAAACATCTATTGTTTTGTATATGTAACTGTATGAAACGCTTTTGGTTGAAACATGACAAAATCGCAAAACATGTTCTGTATAACATCGAGAAGGTTATTTACTCAATTATCTTTCACTTTAGTTGTCAGAATTGTATGCCGAGACTTTGTCTTCTCGAAATTCAGGAATTTGACCTCAAAACCCTAAATCTGTCGAACATCTGTCGGAAATTTATCTATTTTTCCGACAGATTTCCTACAGATTTAAGGGTAACACGTGTCGTCTTTTAAGGTTAGCATGATATGAATATTGCGTCGGAAATCTGTCGGAAAAATATATATATTTCCAACAGATTTTCGACGCATGCTTTAAAAGAATATTTACACAGATGAGTTTTTTATAAGAATTATATAAATATCAGTTGCTGTCGGAAATCTGTCGGAAATATATATATATTTCCGACAAATTTCCGACGGAATATCATTTTTTTATAAAAAAAAATAGGAAAATGTATATATTTTTTATTCTTGTTTATGTTACATATCAAAATCCTAAATCTGAGTCTGAGTCTGATCCTTCCGAAGGAATTGTGTCTTCGTCTTCATCAACAAATACAAACGATATATAAGCATTTTTAAAAACCTTACGTAATATTGCAGCCAATTTGGAAACTCGGTTTCCTTAGATTCTCCAAGTTCGTCTTCTGTCATATCCGGATAATAGCGACGTATTGATGCAATGTAAATCCTGAAAGCAAACAACAATATATAACATATGAAACCTATATATTTCTTAGGTATAAAAAAAAAAGTATTTAAATAAGTTCTGTTTTTACCTTTCGTACTCCGCCATCTCCTCACAATTCGTGAGGATATACATATGTAAGTGACTCCACTCATCTTGTGATAGGTAGCGTCTCTTCCCTCTCCCAATCACTCGGCCAACTTGCGAAAACAACTCAGGGACCAACGCGGCATACGTGACTCTCTCACCTCTATCATCATGACGAGCAGGACGTCTACTCTTCGTACGAACTCCCCGCGGAAAGTAATATTCCGCAAACTGTGATGATTCTTCATTGATACTCTGTGCGACAATAGAACCTTCAACTCGAGCCAAATTTTTGACCTTCTTCTTTAGATGGAAAATGTACCGCTCGAAAGGATACATCCAACGAAATTGAACAGGACCACCTAGTTCGGCTTCGCGGGGGAGGTGTAAGGGAAGATGTTCCATAACATAAAAAAAAGACGGCGGAAAGATCTTCTCAAGATTACAAAGGATCACTGGTATATTGGCATATAAATTGCGAATCACCTCAATTGTAAGTGTCCTCGTGCATAAATCCCTAAAGAAAGCACCAACTGCTGCAATAGCTTCGTGGACAGCTTGAGGAAGGAGATGGGTAAAAGCAAATGGAAGAAGCCTCTGCATCATTACATGACAATCATGACTCTTCAGTCCCATAAACTTTAGGTATCGCGAGTCTACGCAGTTACCCAGATTAGCTGCATATCCATCAGTGAATTTAACTTCGTCTTTAATCCACCGGAAAAATTCTCTTATCTTTTGTATTTGCAATCGGTACGGAGGAAAAAGATATTTACCATCGGGAAGACGATCAAGATAATCACGGTAGCAAATCTTTGAAACATCCATCCTAGACTTCACATTGTCTTTTGTCTTTCCCGGGATGTTTAACACCGTATTCATGATGTTGTCAAAGAAGTTCTTTTCAATATGCATCACATCGAGGTTGTGCCTTAATAAATGATCCTTCCAATACGGCAAATCCCAAAATATACTCTTCTTGTGCCAGTTGTGAGCTTCCCCTACACCACAAAGCGGTTCATGCCCATTACCCCCTCAATCAGGAGTCCTCTCAGCACCAAAATCTCTCAACAACTCCAATATAGTACGACCGTCTATCTCATCAATTGGACCATCAACCACTTGTGTATTTTTCTTAAATAATCTTTTAGACCGACGATAGGGATGGCCGTACGGATTAAACCTTCTATGGCAATCAAACCAACATGGCTTTCTTCCATTCCTCAATTGGAAAGCGTCAGTGTTGTCTTGGCAAATCGGGCACGATAATCTTCCATGAGTAGTCCATCCAGATAGCATACCGTATGCTGGGAAATCGCTAATAGTCCACATAAGGACCGCACGCATCAGAAAATTCTCCTTCTGTGAAACATCAAACGCTTCGACACCGTGACTCCATAGCATTTGTAACTCATAAATCAATGGCTGGAGGAATACATCAAGTGATCGCTTCGGATGCTCAGGGCCGGGAATAAGAATGGAGAGGAATAAAAACTCTCGACGCATGCACATACCAGGGGGCAAATTGTACAGTGTTACGATTACGGGCCACAAAGAATACTGCCTTCCATGCTTCCCAAATGGGTTGAAACCATCCGTACTTAACCCGAGGTACACATTTCTTGACTCGTATGCAAAATCCGGATAACACATTTGAAAATGTTTCCACGCTTTTTCATCTGAAGGATGTGTAATCTCTCCATCTTAACGATGCTCTGCATGCCATCTCATTTGTTCTGCCGTTCGCGCAGATTGATATAACCTCTTTAACCTCGCTGTAAATGGTAAGTACCACATACGTTTATATGGAATTGGAACTCTCCCACCAGTTTCCTGATACCGTGGTTTACGACAAAATTTACATTTTCTTCGGTCTTCGTCTTCTCTCCAATATAGCATACAGTTGTCGATGCATACATCTATCACCTGATACGGCATACCAAGACCAGCTACAAGTTTCTGTATCTCGTAGTATGATGAAGGTGCCTGATTATCTTCAGGCAAAATATCTTTCACAAAATCTGCTATCGCATCAACACAGTCTTCCGCCAAATTGAAGTCCATCTTAATGGTCATCAATCTACTAGCAGTTGATAAAGGTGAATGTCCGTCTCGACACCCATCATATAAGGGTTGCTTCCCTGCGTCTAACATATCAAAAAATCTTCTAGATTCTTCATTTGGTTCTTCTATTCTATCCTCCCCTATTACGATCGATGGCAAATTCTCTCTAAACGCATCATGAACCATCTCAGCAGTACCTACACCAAAATCTACTTCCGTTCTATTTTCGCCTAAGCTATCCGTTCTAAGTTCACCTAAGTTATCCGTTCAAAGTTCACCTAAGTTATCCGTTCTATGTTCGCCTAAGCTATCCGCAACATATGGTGCACTGCTACTACTAGCACCATCATTATTAGTTTCTCCATGAAAATACCAAATTTTGTATCCCGGCATAAAACCATTGGTATACAAGTGATGCCAAACTTGTTCTACATTAACATTACGCTAATTGCAACAATTTAAACATGGACATTTTATCACCTTTCGATTCCCGACAACCGCCATGAACTCGCATATACCTCGTGCATAACTTGCATTTAATGTCTTCGACTCCGGATCATACATCTCTTCATCCATCCACGATCTATAATATCTAGAAGATGACATCTCACTCTCTTGACGATTTTTTCTAAGAAATGTTTGGTTGGAAGTTGTTGTTGTTGTGAGTAAATGAAGATGTGTGGAATCATATATATATAAATACGCTGATCGTCGGAAATCTGTCGGAAAAGCGTCGAAAATCAAACGGATATAATAACGGCTATTTTTTCCGACAGATTTCCGACAGCTAGTTATGTGTCTGTCGGAAATCCGTCGGAAAATATTAACGGTGCATAATTTCCGACGGATTTCCGACAGCAAACCGGAATCACTGCCGGTGTCAGCACCGGCTAGTTACACGGTCCAATAATCCGACCGATTTCCGACAGTCTTCTTATCCGTCGGAAATAATTACGACAGATTTCCGACAGAATTGAAAAATTTCAGTTCCGTCGGAAATCGGTCGGATTACCGTCGGAAAATTTCCGACGGAATTCTTTCCGTCGGAAATTCCGTCGGATTTGCGGCTGTTTTCTTGTAGTGGGAGGAGGATCTTGTTTCAGCACCTTGCGTTTGTAATCTCTTATTCCCTGTTGTTTGGTTTTTATCCGGTGTTCTTCGTTGAGTTTAGACAGAGCTAGAAGAAGAGAGTCAAATGGTATATAAATAGCCCATGCAGTTCGATTTTCTCCCGGGCCACCGGTTTTGAACGAATTTTTCTAGGTTTTACCTTTAAGTACATGCCGAATTTTAGATGAAACCCAGAATGGCAATACTATCGGGGTACACAGTTCGACCCCCGATAGTATTGTCATTCCTGGTTTCAAAACATTGGTTCTTAGCTATGGTTTTAAACGGAAATCTATCACCGTAAGAGAATGGTAAGAGAACGAAAATATATTTGAAAAGGAAATCTATCAACGTAAAGTAGATATATATTTAAGAGTTTGTGTTTTAAAAAAGTCTAGTTGGTATATGTTTTGGCATCTAAAAAATTTGTGTATTAAAATGCTAATAAAAATTAACTTGGTTTTTTATTACCGAATTTTCCCCAAATAATACTCCCTCCGTTTGTTTATAAGTGATGTTTTGGGAGTTATTTTTTGTTTACAAATAAGTGATGTTTTCATTTACCAATGCACAATTAATTGACTATTTAGTGTTTTGATTTTTTAAATTCTGCAGATTGAATTTTTATTGGTTGAAATGTGTGCAGATTGAATTCTGCAAATAAAAAGTTTTGTTTTATTTCAAAAAACAAGATAAATTTAATGATTTCTTAATATGAGTGTAGAAGCCTAAAACATCACTTATAAACAAACGGAGGGAGTATACGCTAAGGCTATCATCACAATATGGTTAAACCAAGTCATACGATGGAGAAATTTGATGAAAACATTTGTAATACTATAGAGAGCTTACGAATTTAAAAGAAACCGTAAGCAACAACCACCGCCAAAATTTGTAATACTTCAAGTCTTCAACGCCAAAATAGCACCAAGAGTCCCCCCAAACACTTCAGTGTTACATACAAAAACCGATCATCTATTTCAGAAAATATATGTGGTTTTTGAGTATTAACAATGAAGCGTTAAAGGGAACTCATGGGGGCATTTGACTCTCTTCTTCTAGCTCTGTCTAATAAACACTCACTGCATGGGCTATTTATATATCATTGCAAAGGGTCTCCAATTCTTCTTCGTTTTCCAATGAGAATTTGCATAACGATTGGGACCAGTAGATATTCGAATTATACAATCAAAGAACATGTGAAAAAAAATGAAATATATGAATCGAGTCGAAATTTGGGGCTTGTTAGATAATTTGACCGAATATATATATTTGTGCCTCATTTTACTTTAAATTATTTTGAAACGACAGAAGCATATTCTTTACATGGACTTTTCTCCTTTTCTATTGCCACTCACCACATCATTGTTCTAAACAAATATTCAGTGACTTACATACCATGCATGATGCATGCAAATATGCAATCCATTGCAGCTAAACAATATAGAATGTGGGATTATTAACATTTCAGATTGGAAATATCAAAAATGGCATAATCTTGAATTCTGCGTGTGTGTTTATGTTGTGTACATTTATGTTAGAATTTTGTGTTTGTATCTAATGTTTTCTCTATCAAATCACATTGTTTAATTGTAGAGGCAAACATGTAACGTAAATGAACTAGATTCTGTTTTTTTTACACAATTCATACACTTCCATTAACTTTTGCTGTGTTTTGATAAAAAAATAGTTCTATTTTAAATGAGATTTTTTTGTGTGTGTTTAACTCATTAAACTGATGTGTTTTCTTTTCAATTTTAGACACATATAAGTTGTTGTATTTGAAAGTGCATTTTGAATGAGTTTGTAGAATGCACAAATTGAAGATGTATTACGGTTGGGGTACATTCTGAGTCACTTCAATTACCTCAGGAATTGTTTGATGTGGAACGAGATAGATGTGTTGGACCAGTGAAGGCGGGAGCTAAGCTGGACGATCTTGAATAGGGGTGGGCGTTCGGGTAACCATTCGGGTTTCGGTTCGGTTAATTCGGTTATTGGGTTTTCGGTTTTAGAAATATAATACCCATTCAGGTATTTTTAAATTTTAGATCGGTTTTGGTTCGGTTAATGTCGGTTATTGTCGGTTTCGGTTTCGGTTATCCAAAATATTCATACTTACGTAATTTTTAGTTTAATTTGGTCTGATTAATTTATTTTTAACTCAAGTTTTCCAAAATATATAACAAAAATGAAAATTCTAAATAATCTATCTAATTAAATTATTTATTTTAACCAAATATACCTACAAATCCCGATTTAACCGAAAACTATTAAAAAAAACTAAAACAATGCATAAATTATATGAACATTATATCTAAATATATATAGTTAAGTTTATGTTTTGTGTAATTCGGATACCCATTCGATTTTTGGTTCGGTTAGAGTTCGGTTTTGGTTTTTCGGTTTTAAGAAAATGAAACTCATTTGGGTATTTTATAAAATCGGATTCGGTTCGGGTTCGGTTTGGTTTTTCGGTTGCGGATATTTTGCCCACCCCTAAATTCTTGAAGATTTTAGAAGGCTTAATGATAAGCTTGCAGGCGATCCTTAACTTGGAGATTAGTTCTAATCACTTGGAGAAAACCAAGGGATTACATATACATGATATTAAGAGATTTGGTGTTATCTCTTTTTGGGTAGTTGGTTAGGATAAAAGTGACGTCCTATTTTGTATAAATAGGAGTCATAGGTGTTTCTAGACGCCAACCCTCATAATGTGAGAAAATTCATAGTCTATGGTTTTGGGGTTTCTTGTAAAAACACATAACAAAGGGGCTTAGGGTTTTTTCTTGAGAGGTTCTTGGATCATGTATAGATCCTTGAATATGTATGCTAGATAGATTGTTTTAGGTGAAACTTGTAAGTGCATCTAAAAGATTTTCTAGTAATATTTTCTTGTGAAGAAACCCCATGTGCCAAGTTATGTGTTACTTTCTGTCTTACTCGTAGTTCTCGCATTTTCAATTGGTATCAGAGCGGTCAGTTGTGCGTATTACATACAACTGAGTGTGTATTTTCGTCGAATTTTTAGAATGCACAAGTTGAAGCGTCTGAGGTAAATTATGATGTCCTGAATGGCTAGCAAAGCCTCACGATGAATATCTGCAACAACAATAACACAATCACACTCAACAGAAGGGACGTGATATTATCTTAAAAGAAAACCAATGAGTAACCAACCATACCATAATCTTTCACACTTTTATCCAAGAAAGACAGCAAAATATCCAAATACTTCATAACACGAGTCCCATCTCGCATGTATTTAGGCAATAGCTTAAGAATCTTAATCTCTCTTTCTCCGTGATACTCAACTGATTTCCTGATCGTAATTAACAAGTTTTCTTTTTAAGGAAAATAAATAGAAACAAGACGAACATAACTAAGTCTATCAACTTACAAGAATCCTTACCCTTTTCCAAATATTTCCAATGAAAAGAGAATGCAAGCTGTTAATCAGTGTCTCGATATATGGATCTAAGAATCCTTTGATTATATGGTCATCCTCATTCAACTCATTTTCAAGACTGAGCAGATTCTTTATGAACTCCAAGGCAGAAGACTTTATATCTTTTGAAGCTGTGGTGACTGTTATAATTGAAAAAAATGTGTGGAATAAGAAACTCTTCCCAACATAAGAAGGTCACGAGATTGCTGATTTCACTCATAGACAAGAAGCATGATACTAGACCCCTCTTGCTTAAAACTCTTAATTATTGGATTCATTGCTGAAAAGAATAGGTCCCAGAACTCAGAACCAATTAAGATCACAATCTTCGTACTTTTCAAGAACTTGAGAAATAATCTTCAGACAAAAGGATCTCAACTCTTTAAACTGCTTTAAAGAAGTGCCAGCCTACACAATAACCAAAGAAAGTGTCGGACAAGAAGAGAATTCAAAAGAAATGAAAGAGAGCAAACAACACGAATAACCATTTTACCTGGTCGTGATTTGTTGAACCATTCTCTTTATCGATGTCCCTCATTTCTTCATCGATCACTGGAGTATAGTTTACCAGTAGCCTGGAATTCAGCAAAAGCTTCAAGGATATGTTGAATGACGTGAAGAAACCCAGATTTCTTTTTGCTGGATAACGTCGAAAAAGTATCAACAGTTAACCAATTCAGGAAGTTAGACTTTTGGAAACAATCCAGAGAACTTCTGCCTGAGCTCCAAAACAAGTCCATTGCTTCCTCTCATATGATGTTCAAAGGCTTCATCAGTAACGCAAACAATAGAGCAAGTTCATCAACATCCAGCTGAGATATAAAGCAAAGAACCGCTTTTCGGTGGCAGATACTTGTGTGCTGACAAGAAAAAAATAGAGAAAACTGTTAGGACCTAAATAAAATAAAATAAAATAAGTATATTATATGTACCTTACGTGAAGCTGAAAAATTAGGTTCAAACAGGTTTGCATCTTTGGATTCCTCAGAGGAAGACGCTGAAAGTGATTCAGAAGAAGACTCTGACCCGATGGTTCTATCACTACAAAAAAACAGCGAGAATCCTACGGAAATATCCGTCGGAAGTCTGTCGGAAAACGCATATTCCGACAGATTTCCGACGGCTTTATTTCCGACGGAATTCCGACATCCTGCCGGAGTCCGGCTACACGTCGGAATTCCGTCGGAAATGTCACTGTCGGAAATCTATCGGTTTTGTTTCCGACTGATTTCCGACGAGTTCCGATTACATGTAAACCGACGACTTTCCGACAGACTTCCGACGTATTTATTTCCGACAGGTTTCTGACGGTGTTATTTCCGACAGCTTTCCGACGGATCCATTTCTGACAGATTTCCGACGTATTAGTAGAAATTATTAAAAATTATAATAAATTAAATAATAATTAATTTAATATAAATTTAAATTTTAAAATTTGAATTATTTAAACTAAAATAAAATTCAAAGTAGAAATTAAAATAAAATTAAAAGTAATATTGTTTTACAAAAACGTTGAAAATAAAAATCTAAATGGTGGGCCCCCCCCGAAAATCCGGGTTGCGGCCCAAGTACTCCATCATCCGTTGCATCATCTCCCTGTCCTTGTCCCGCTCGGCTTCTAGGGCGGCTTGTGCTTCTCGTATCTGTTGGACCGTTGTCTTCAAACCTTCAATTTCGACTTTCTTTTCCTGCATCTTGGCTCTCAGGTCGGATGTCTCGCTGTTGTAACAAGAAGACCTCGATGATCCTGCATCGTCGGGAAGACCATAAAGCCGCCCTTTGCTCTGCGGAGCAACCTGCGGAACAAATTAAAGTGTAAATGAAAAAAACATGAAAACTATTTTAAATTTTACATACCTTTAAGACGAATTCGTTGATGATGTCGTCCGGGGCTTGGGTGAGGGGAGGGGTTCCTTCCACGGATGGCTGAGACAGAATGTACTCCTCTTCCATTCTTTGGACGCTCTCCTGAATCTCCCGAGCTACCTGATCCTGGACGACACCATTCTTGTCGGTGTGTGTTGCTAGCAGAAGTTCCAAGTTGTTGGGATCCCGACCCAACTTCTTAGCCTGCAGTTGTTAGAAATTTATTTGATAATATAAATGTATAAAACAAAAAAAAATTAAAAATCAAGACGTACATAAAAAACTTACCATATCCCTAGCATTTGTCGTCTTGCTGGTAGCTCCAAGGTTGTGGGTGGAAGGTCCCTTGCCGTTGCGCTGGCTGTTCCGGTTGCTAGAGTGATATGTAGAGCTCTCCTTGGTAGCCTCTAGTTGCCAATAGGCGATGAACCCGTTCCACAAGTCCGGCTTCTCAACCATCTCCTTTGGCACCTCACCGTGTAGCCACTTATCCTTCCACTCGAACACCTTCTTCGAGTAGTGCAGTGCTGCATAAGAGTCGAATTCCCTCCTAACCAGAGCGGTCATGTCTGGGTCCCACCTAAATTCTTGCTGCAAAAACAAAAATTAAATATAAATAATAATAATTTAAATGAAAGTAAAATTTGTGAAAACAGATGACTTACCGCAAATTGGCGAAACCACATTTCTTGATCCTCCAGTGGCATGGCGGTGTACGTCGCATAAGGACGGCTGAGCATAGAGTTTTCCATCTTGTTGAGGGACTTCGAAATCCCGCTGCGAGAATCACCAAACCTACGGGAAAAAATGTAACATTAGTCGCAATTAAATTAAATTTGTTAAAAAAAAAAACATAAATGAAACAAAAAACTTACCATCTGTCTCTACCGAGCTGGTCTGGATGGAGTCTAGTCAACCTCTCTCGTCCAGGAAGACCCATGAAGTCCTCGACGCTAATCTGCGACGGTGCTGTGGTGGCTGCTGGTGTCACTGGCGTCTGTAGAGGTGTAGACGACGGTGTAGGTGTAGACGTTGAAGTCGAATGAGCTCTACTCACACGACGACGACGATGTTGGCCGCTGCCAGATGCAGTGGCGAAACCACCGTAATCCCTAGATTTATATGATAATATATTTTAAATATATGAAAAATCTATAATTATAAAAATATAATAGTTTAATAAAACATTGCTTTAAATTTCCAAAATTCTAAAATTTAAATTTCCAAAATTGTAAAATTTAAATTTCCAAAATTGTAAAATTTAAAATTCTGTGGTGGAATTTAAAATTTAAATTTCCAAAATTCTAAAATTTAAAATTTAAAGTTTTATAAGGTTTTTAAATAGTGTTATAAGGTTTTTGTAAAGTTTTATAAGGTTTTTAAATAGTTTTATAAGGTTTTGTAAACAATCTTATAAACCTTTAAAAACTTTCCTAAATCTAATTGTTTAAAATTCTTTAAAATATAGATATAAATTCAAAAATTAACTCATTATCTTTAAATTTACAATTATTTCGATATTCTAAAATTATTAAGTAATTGTTACATAATTTAAAATTCTAAAAAATGAAAATTCTAAACTTTTAAATTAATCGTTATAATTGTTTAAAAATTAGTAAAACTTGCTAACAATATTCTAAAAATTTATGGATAAAATAATTTCCCTAAATCAATTTCCCTAAATCAATTTCCCTCATTTTTCCTAATCATAAATCTAATTTTTCATAACAATTTAAAAACCCTAACAATTTAGTAAAAATTAGTAAAAATACTAACAATTTAGTAACAATTTCATAAAATTAGTAACAATTTCCAAATTTCATAATATAACTTCCAAAACCCTAAATCCAACCCTAATCCTAATCCTAAATCTAGCAAAAATCAATTCACAAACTCATTTCCTAAATCTAACCAAAATCAATATATACTTACAAATGACTTGGGATTTCCGACATGGGTGGCGATTTCCGGTGGCGAGGAAGTGGAGGACGCGGCGGCGGCGAGCAAGAGGAGGAGGCGGCGGCGAGAGAGAGGAGGAGGCGGCGAGCAAGAGGAGGAGGCGGCGGCGAGAGAGAGGAGAGGCTCCAGGTTGAATTCCGGCGAGGAGGAGCGGCGAAATCGGCGGTCGGAGGCTCCGGGTTAACTTGGGATCGGAGGAGGCGAGAGGATTTCAACGGATGGAGAGGAAGAAGAAGACGATGGCTGTTAATAACCCAGATTTTCGGACGGATTTAAAGCTGTAGGAAATTCGTCGGAAATCGAAATAAATTAAATGGGCCGCGTGTTTTGGACAGACTGATTTCGCGGTGTTTATTTTTCATTTCGCGGGTAAAAATTGGCAAATCCGTCGGAAATCTGTCGGAAAAATGTATATTTTTCTGACAGATTTGTGGTTTTAAGGTATGGGAAATTTAAAAAATGTTTTTTTGTTGGTTTAGGGTTAAGGAATTGAAGAAATTTAGGAAATGTTTATTAAATTTAAGAAATGTTTTTTTTGGAAATTAATGAATTAGCATTTTGGAAAAAATTGGTAATTTTTAAACAATATTTAGCATTGTTAACATTTTTTTTTCCAAAATGCTTATTTTGGAAAAATTGTTAGCATTTTGTACATATTTTTACCTGAAATCTCCAATTCCGTCGGAAATATGTCGGAAAAATATACATTTTTCCGACAGATTTCCGACAGATTTGTGGTTTTAGGATATTGGAAATTTAAAAAATGTTTTTTTGTTGGTTTAGGGTTAAGAATTGAAGAAATTTAAGAAATGTTTATTAAATTTAAGAAATGTTTTTTTTGGAAATTAATGAATTAGCATTTTGGAAAAAATTGGTAATTTTTAAACAATATTTAGCATTGTTAACATTTTTTTCCAAAATGCTTATTTTGGAAAAATTGTTAGCATTTTGTACATATTTTTACCTGAAATCTTCAATTCCGTCAGAAATCTGTCGGAAAAATATACATTTTTCCGACAGATTTCCGACAGATTTGTGGTTTTAGGATATTGGAAATTTAAAAAATGTTTTTTTGTTGGTTTAGGGTTAAGGAATTGAAGAAATTTAAGAAATGTTTTTTTTGGAAATTAATGAATTAGCATTTTGGAAAAAATTGGTAATTTTTAAACAATATTTAGCATTGTTAACATTTTTTTCCAAAATGCTTATTTTGGAAAAATTGTTAGCATTTTGTACATATTTTTACCTGAAATCTTCAATTCCGACAGATTTCCGACAGATTTGTGGTTTTAGGGTATTGGAAATTTAAAAAATGTTTTTTTGTTGGTTTAGGGTTAAGGAATTGAAGAAATTTAAGAAATGTTTTTTTTGGAAATTAATGAATTAGCATTTTGGAAAAAATTGGTAATTTTTAAACAATATTTAGCATTGTTAACATTTTTTTCCAAAATGCTTATTTTGGAAAAATTGTTAGCATTTTGTGCATATTTTTACATAAAATCTCCAATTCCGTCGGAAATCTGTAGGAAAAATATACATTTTTCCGACAGATTTCCGACAGATTTGTGGTTTGAGGGTATTGGAAATTTAAAAAATGTTTTTTTATTGGTTTAGGGTTAAGGAATTGAAAAAATTTAAGAAATGTTTATTAAATTTAAGAAATGTTTTTTTGGAAATTAATGAATTAGCATTTTGGAAAAAATTGGTAATTTTTAAACAATATTTAGCATTGTTAACATTTTTTTCCAAAATGCTTATTTTGGAAAAATTGTTAGCATTTTGTACATATTTTTACCTCAAATCTCCAATTCCGTCGGAAATCTGTCGGAAAAATGACAGATTTCCGACAGATTTGTGGTTTTAGGATATTGGAAATTTAAAAAATATTTTTTTGTTGGTTTAGGGTTAAGGAATTGAAGAAATTTAAGAAATGTTTTTTTTGGAAATTAATGAATTAGCATTTTGGAAAAAATTGGTAATTTTTAAACAATATTTAGCATTGCTAACATTTTTTTTTCCAAAATGCTTATTTTGGAAAAATTGTTAGCATTTTGTACATATTTTTACATGAAATCTCCAATTCCGTCGGAAATCTGTCGGAACAATATACATTTTTCTGACAGATTTCCGACAGATATGTGGTTTGAGGGTATTGGAAATTTAAAAAATGTTTTTTTGTTGGTTTAGGGTTTAGGAATTGAAGAAATTTAAGAAATGTTTATTAAATTTAATAAATGTTTTTTTTGGAAATTAATGAATTAGCATTTTGGAAAAAATTGGTAATTTTTTTACAATATTTAGCATTGTTAACATTTTTTTCCAAAATGCTTATTTTGGAAAAATTGTTAGGATTTTGTGCATATTTTTACCTGAAATCTCCAATTCCGTCGGAAATCTGTCGGAAAAATATACATTTTTCCGACAGATTTCCGACAGATTTGTGGTTTTAGGGTATTGGAAATTTAAAAAATGTTTTTTTGTTGGTTTAGGGTTAAGGAATTGAAGAAATTTAAGAAATGTTTTTTTTGGAAATTAATGAATTAGCATTTTGGAAAAAATTGGTAATTTTTAAACAATATTTAGCATTGCTAACATTTTTTTCCAAAATGCTTATTTTGGAAAAATTGTTAGCATTTTGTACATATTTTTACATGAAATCTCCAATTCCGTCGGAAATCTGTCGGAACAATATATATTTTTCCGACAGATTTCCGACAGATTTGTGGTTTTAGGGTATTGGAAATTTAAAAAATGTTTTTTTGTTGGTTTAGGGTTAAGAAATTGAAGAAATTTAAGAAATGTTTTTTTTGGAAATTAATGAATTAGCATTTTGGAAAAAATTGGTAATTTTTTTACAATATTTAGCATTGTTAACATTTTTTTCCAAAATGCTTATTTTGGAAAAATTGTTAGCATTTTGTACATATTTTTACCTGAAATCTCCAATTCCGTCGGAAATATGTCGGAAAAATATACATTTTTCCGACAGATTTCCGACAGATTTGTGGTTTTAGGATATTGGAAATTTAAAAAATGTTTTTTTGTTGGTTTAGGGTTAAGAATTGAAGAAATTTAAGAAATGTTTATTAAATTTAAGAAATGTTTTTTTTGGAAATTAATGAATTAGCATTTTGGAAAAAATTGGTAATTTTTAAACAATATTTAGCATTGTTAACATTTTTTTCCAAAATGCTTATTTTGGAAAAATTGTTAGCATTTTGTACATATTTTTACCTGAAATCTTCAATTCCGTCAGAAATCTGTCGGAAAAATATACATTTTTCCGACAGATTTCCGACAGATTTGTGGTTTTAGGATATTGGAAATTTAAAAAATGTTTTTTTGTTGGTTTAGGGTTAAGGAATTGAAGAAATTTAAGAAATGTTTTTTTTGGAAATTAATGAATTAGCATTTTGGAAAAAATTGGTAATTTTTAAACAATATTTAGCATTGTTAACATTTTTTTCCAAAATGCTTATTTTGGAAAAATTGTTAGCATTTTGTACATATTTTTACCTGAAATCTTCAATTCCGACAGATTTCCGACAGATTTGTGGTTTTAGGGTATTGGAAATTTAAAAAATGTTTTTTTGTTGGTTTAGGGTTAAGGAATTGAAGAAATTTAAGAAATGTTTTTTTTGGAAATTAATGAATTAGCATTTTGGAAAAAATTGGTAATTTTTAAACAATATTTAGCATTGTTAACATTTTTTTCCAAAATGCTTATTTTGGAAAAATTGTTAGCATTTTGTGCATATTTTTACATAAAATCTCCAATTCCGTCGGAAATCTGTAGGAAAAATATACATTTTTCCGACAGATTTCCGACAGATTTGTGGTTTGAGGGTATTGGAAATTTAAAAATGTTTTTTTATTGGTTTAGGGTTAAGGAATTGAAAAATTTAAGAAATGTTTATTAAATTTAAGAATGTTTTTTTGGAAATTAATGAATTAGCATTTTGGAAAAAATTGGTAATTTTTAAACAATATTTAGCATTGTTAACATTTTTTTCCAAAATGCTTATTTTGGAAAAATTGTTAGCATTTTGTACATATTTTTACCTCAAATCTCCAATTCCGTCGGAAATCTGTCGGAAAAATGACAGATTTCCGACAGATTTGTGGTTTTAGGATATTGGAAATTTAAAAATATTTTTTTGTTGGTTTAGGGTTAAGGAATTGAAGAAATTTAAGAAATGTTTTTTTTGGAAATTAATGAATTAGCATTTTGGAAAAAATTGGTAATTTTTAAACAATATTTAGCATTGCTAACATTTTTTTTTCCAAAATGCTTATTTTGGAAAAATTGTTAGCATTTTGTACATATTTTACATGAAATCTCCAATTCCGTCGGAAATCTGTCGGAACAATATACATTTTTCTGACAGATTTCCGACAGATATGTGGTTTGAGGGTATTGGAAATTTAAAAAATGTTTTTTTGTTGGTTTAGGGTTTAGGAATTGAAGAAATTTAAGAAATGTTTATTAAATTTAATAAATGTTTTTTTTTGGAAATTAATGAATTAGCATTTTGGAAAAAATTGGTAATTTTTTTACAATATTTAGCATTGTTAACATTTTTTCCATAATGCTTATTTTGGAAAAATTGTTAGGATTTTGTGCATATTTTTACCTGAAATCTCCAATTCCGTCGGAAATCTGTCGGAAAAATATACATTTTTCGACAGATTTCGACAGATTTGTGGTTTTAGGGTATTGGAAATTTAAAAAATGTTTTTTTATTGGTTTAGGGTTAAGGAATTGAAGAAATTTAAGAAATGTTTATTAAATTTAAGAAATGTTTTTTTTGGAAATTAATGAATTAGCATTTTGAAAAAAATTGGTAATTTTTAAACAATATTTAGCATTGTTAACATTTTTTTCCAAATGCTTATTTTAGAAAAATTGTTAGCATTTTGTACATATTTTTACCTAAAATCTCCAATTCCGTCGGAAATCTGTAGGAAAAATATACATTTTTCGGACAGATTTCCGACAGATTTGTGGTTTGAGGGTATTGGAAATTAAAAAATTGTTTTTTTGTTGGTTTAGGGTTAAGGAATTGAAGAAATTTAAGAAATGTTTATTAAATTTAAGAAATGTTTTTTTTGGAAATTAATGAATTAGCATTTTGGAAAAAATTGGTAATTTTTAAACAATATTTAGCATTGTTAACATTTTTTTCCAAAATGCTTATTTTGGAAAAATTGTTAGCATTTTGTACATATTTTTACCTCAAATCTCCAATTCCGTCGGAAATATGTCGGAAAAATGTATATTTTTCCGACAGATTTCCGACAGATTTGTGGTTTTAGGGTATTGGAAATTTAAAAAATGTTTTTTTGTTGGTTTAGGGTTAAGGAATTGAAGAAATTTAAGAAATGTTTTTTTTGGAAATTAATGAATTAGCATTTTGGAAAAAATTGGTAATTTTTAAACAATATTTAGCATTGCTAACATTTTTTTCCAAAATGCTTATTTTGGAAAAATTGTTAGCATTTTGTACATATTTTTACCTGAAATCTCCAATTCCGTCGGAAATCTGTCGGAAAAATATACATTTTTCCGACAGATTTCCGACAGATTTGTGGTTTTAGGGTATTGGAAATTTAAAAAATGTTTTTTTATTGGTTTAGGGTTAAGGAATTGAAGAAATTTAAGAAATGTTTATTAAATTTAAGAAATGTTTTTTTTGGAAATTAATGAATTAGCATTTTGAAAAAAATTGGTAATTTTTAAACAATATTTAGCATTGTTAACATCTTTTTCCAAAATGCTTATTTTAGAAAAATTGTTAGCATTTTGTACATATTTTTACCTAAAATCTCCAATTCCGTCGGAAATCTGTAGGAAAAATATACATTTTTCGGACAGATTTCCGACAGATTTGTGGTTTGAGGGTATTGGAAATTAAAAAAATGTTTTTTTGTTGGTTTAGGGTTAAGGAATTGAAGAAATTTAAGAAATGTTTATTAAATTTAAGAAATGTTTTTTTGGAAATTAATGAATTAGCATTTTGGAAAAAATTGGTAATTTTTAAACAATATTTAGCATTGTTAACATCTTTTTCCAAAATGCTTATTTTGGAAAAATTGTTAGCATTTTGTACATATTTTTACCTCAAATCTCCAATTCCGTCGGAAATATGTCGGAAAAATGTATATTTTTCCGACAGATTTCCGACAGATTTGTGGTTTTAGGGTATTGGAAATTTAAAAAATGTTTTTTTGTTGGTTTAGGGTTAAGGAATTGAAGAAATTTAAGAAATGTTTTTTTTGGAAATTAATGAATTAGCATTTTGGAAAAAATTGGTAATTTTTAAACAATATTTAGCATTGCTAACATTTTTTTCCAAAATGCTTATTTTGGAAAAATTGTTAGCATTTTGTACATATTTTTACCTGAAATCTCCAATTCCGTCGGAAATCTGTCGGAAAAATATACATTTTTCCGACAGATTTCCGACAGATTTGTGGTTTTAGGGTATTGGAAATTTAAAAAATGTTTTTTTATTGGTTTAGGGTTAAGGAATTGAAGAAATTTAAGAAATGTTTATTAAATTTAAGAAATGTTTTTTTTGGAAATTAATGAATTAGCATTTTGAAAAAAATTGGTAATTTTTAAACAATATTTAGCATTGTTAACATCTTTTTCCAAAATGCTTATTTTAGAAAAATTGTTAGCATTTTGTACATATTTTTACCTAAAATCTCCAATTCCGTCGAAAATCTGTAGGAAAAATATACATTTTTCGGACAGATTTCCGACAGATTTGTGATTTGAGGGTATTGGAAATTAAAAAAATGTTTTTTTGTTGGTTTAGGGTTAAGGAATTGAAGAAATTTAAGAAATGTTTATTAAATTTAAGAAATGTTTTTTTTGGAAATTAATGAATTAGCATTTTGGAAAAAATTGGTAATTTTTAAACAATATTTAGCATTGTTAACATTTTTTTCCAAAATGCTTATTTTGGAAAAATTGTTAGCATTTTGTACATATTTTTACCTCAAATCTCCAATTCCGTCGGAAATCTGTCGGAAAAATGTATATTTTTCCGACAGATTTCCGACAGATTTGTGGTTTTAGGGTATTGGAAATTTAAAAAATGTTTTTTTGTTGGTTTAGGGTTAAGGAATTGAAGAAATTTAAGAAATGTTTTTTTTGGAAATTAATGAATTAGCATTTTGGAAAAAATTGGTAATTTTTAAACAATATTTAGCATTGCTAACATTTTTTTCCAAAATGCTTATTTTGGAAAAATTGTTAGCATTTTGTACATATTTTTACATGAAATCTCCAATTCCGTCGGAAATCTGTCGGAACAATATATATTTTTCCGACAGATTTCCGACAGATTTGTGGTTTTAGGGTATTGGAAATTTAAAAAATGTTTTTTTGTTGGTTTAGGGTTAAGAAATTGAAGAAATTTAAGAAATGTTTTTTTTGGAAATTAATGAATTAGCATTTTGGAAAAAATTGGTAATTTTTTTACAATATTTAGCATTGTTAACATTTTTTTCCAAAATGCTTATTTTGGAAAAATTGTTAGCATTTTGTGCATATTTTTACCTGAAATCTCCAATTCCGTCGGAAATCTGTCGGAAAAATATACATTTTTCCGACAGATTTCCGACAGATTTGTGGTTTTAGGGTATTGGAAATTAAAAAAATGTTTTTTTGTTGGTTTAGGGTTAAGGAATTGAAGAAATTTAAGAAATGTTTATTAAATTTAAGAAATGTTTTTTTTGGAAATTAATGAATTAGCATTTTGGAAAAAATTGGTAATTTTTAAACAATATTTAGCATTGTTAACATTTTTTTCCATAATGCTTATTTTGGACAAATTGTTAGCATTTTGTACATATTTTTACCTCAAATCTCCAATTCCGTCGGAAATTTGTCGGAAAAATGTATATTTTTCCGACAGATTTCCCACTGATTTGTGGTTTTAGGGTATTGGAAATTTAAAAAATGTTTTTTTGTTGGTTTAGGGTTAAGGAATTGAAGAAATTTAAGAAATGTTTTTTTTGGAAATTAATGAATTAGTATACATTTTTAACATTTTTAACATAGTATACATTAATAAATATTGGTAATTTTTTTACAATATTTAGCATTGTTAACATTTTTTTCCAAAATGCTTATTTTGGAAAAATTGTTAGCATTTTGTGCATAGTTTTACATGAAATCTCCAATTCCGTCGGAAATCTGTCGGAAAAATATACATTTTTCCGACAGATTTCCGACAGATTTGTGGTTTTAGGGTATTGGAAATTTAAAAAATGTTTTTTTATTGGTTTAGAGTTAAGAAATTGAAGAAATTTAAGAAATGTTTATTAAATTTAAGAAATGTTTTTTTTGGAAATTAATGAATTAGCATTTTGGAAAAAATTGGTAATTTTTAAACAATATTTAGCATTGTTAACATTTTTTTCCAAAATGCTTATTTTGGAAAAATTGTTAGCATTTTGTACATATTTTTACCTCAAATCTCCAATTCCGTCGGAAATCTGTCGGAAAAATGTATATTTTTCCTACAGATTTTCGACAGATTTGTGGTTTTAGGGTATTGGAAATTTAAAAAATGTTTTTTTGTTGGTTTAGGGTTAAGGAATTGAAGAAATTTAAGAAATGTTTTTTTTGGAAATTAATGAATTAGCATTTTGGAAAAAATTGGTAATTTTTAAACAATATTTAGCATTGCTAACATTGTTTTCCAAAATGCTTATTTTGGAAAAATTGTTAGCATTTTGTACATATTTTTACTTGAAATCTCCAATTCCGTCGGAAATCTGTCGGAACAATATACATTTTTCTGACAGATTTCCGACAAATTTGTGGTTTGAGGGTATTGGAAATTTAAAAAATGTTTTTTTGTTGGTTTAGGGTTTAGGAATTGAAGAAATTTAAGAAATGTTTATTAAATTTAATAAATGTTTTTTTTTGGAAATTAATGAATTAGCATTTTGGAAAAAATTGGTAATTTTTAAACAATATTTAGCATTGCTAACATTTTTTTCCAAAATGCTTATTTTGGAAAAATTTGTTAGCATTTTGTACATATTTTTACATGAAATCTCCAATTCCGTCGGAAATCTGTCGGAACAATATATATTTTTCCGACAGATTTCCGACAGATTTGTGGTTTTAGGGTATTGGAAATTTAAAAAATGTTTTTTTGTTGGTTTAGGGTTAAGAAATTGAAGAAATTTAAGAAATGTTTTTTTTGGAAATTAATGAATTAGCATTTTGGAAAAAATTGGTAATTTTTTTACAATATTTAGCATTGTTAACATTTTTTTCCAAAATGCTTATTTTGGAAAAATTGTTAGCATTTTGTGCATATTTTTACCTGAAATCTCCAATTCCGTCGGAAATCTGTCGGAAAAATATACATTTTTCCGACAGATTTCCGACAGATTTGTGGTTTTAGGGTATTGGAAATTAAAAAAATGTTTTTTTGTTGGTTTAGGGTTAAGGAATTGAAGAAATTTAAGAAATGTTTATTAAATTTAAGAAATGTTTTTTTTGGAAATTAATGAATTAGCATTTTGGAAAAAATTGGTAATTTTTAAACAATATTTAGCATTGTTAACATTTTTTTCCATAATGCTTATTTTGGACAAATTGTTAGCATTTTGTACATATTTTTACCTCAAATCTCCAATTCCGTCGGAAATTTGTCGGAAAAATGTATATTTTTCCGACAGATTTCCCACTGATTTGTGGTTTTAGGGTATTGGAAATTTAAAAAATGTTTTTTTGTTGGTTTAGGGTTAAGGAATTGAAGAAATTTAAGAAATGTTTTTTTTGGAAATTAATGAATTAGCATTTTGGAAAAAATTGGTAATTTTTTTACAATATTTAGCATTGTTAACATTTTTTTCCAAAATGCTTATTTTGGAAAAATTGTTAGCATTTTGTGCATAGTTTTACATGAAATCTCCAATTCCGTCGGAAATCTGTCGGAAAAATATACATTTTTCCGACAGATTTCCGACAGATTTGTGGTTTTAGGGTATTGGAAATTTAAAAAATGTTTTTTTATTGGTTTAGAGTTAAGAAATTGAAGAAATTTAAGAAATGTTTATTAAATTTAAGAAATGTTTTTTTTGGAAATTAATGAATTAGCATTTTGGAAAAAATTGGTAATTTTTAAACAATATTTAGCATTGTTAACATTTTTTTCCAAAATGCTTATTTTGGAAAAATTGTTAGCATTTTGTACATATTTTTACCTCAAATCTCCAATTCCGTCGGAAATCTGTCGGAAAAATGTATATTTTTCCTACAGATTTTCGACAGATTTGTGGTTTTAGGGTATTGGAAATTTAAAAAATGTTTTTTTGTTGGTTTAGGGTTAAGGAATTGAAGAAATTTAAGAAATGTTTTTTTTGGAAATTAATGAATTAGCATTTTGGAAAAAATTGGTAATTTTTAAACAATATTTAGCATTGCTAACATTGTTTTCCAAAATGCTTATTTTGGAAAAATTGTTAGCATTTTGTACATATTTTTACTTGAAATCTCCAATTCCGTCGGAAATCTGTCGGAACAATATACATTTTTCTGACAGATTTCCGACAAATTTGTGGTTTGAGGGTATTGGAAATTTAAAAAATGTTTTTTTGTTGGTTTAGGGTTTAGGAATTGAAGAAATTTAAGAAATGTTTATTAAATTTAATAAATGTTTTTTTTTGGAAATTAATGAATTAGCATTTTGGAAAAAATTGGTAATTTTTAAACAATATTTAGCATTGCTAACATTTTTTTCCAAAATGCTTATTTTGGAAAAATTTGTTAGCATTTTGTACATATTTTTACATGAAATCTCCAATTCCGTCGGAAATCTGTCGGAACAATATATATTTTTCCGACAGATTTCCGACAGATTTGTGGTTTTAGGGTATTGGAAATTTAAAAAATGTTTTTTTGTTGGTTTAGGGTTAAGAAATTGAAGAAATTTAAGAAATGTTTTTTTGGAAATTAATGAATTAGCATTTTGGAAAAAATTGGTAATTTTTTTACAATATTTAGCATTGTTAACATTTTTTTCCAAAATGCTTATTTTGGAAAAATTGTTAGCATTTTGTGCATATTTTTACCTGAAATCTCCAATTCCGTCGGAAATCTGTCGGAAAAATATACATTTTTCCGACAGATTTCCGACAGATTTGTGGTTTTAGGGTATTGGAAATTAAAAAAATGTTTTTTTGTTGGTTTAGGGTTAAGGAATTGAAGAAATTTAAGAAATGTTTATTAAATTTAAGAAATGTTTTTTTTGGAAATTAATGAATTAGCATTTTGGAAAAAATTGGTAATTTTTAAACAATATTTAGCATTGTTAACATTTTTTTCCATAATGCTTATTTTGGACAAATTGTTAGCATTTTCTACATATTTTTACCTCAAATCTCCAATTCCGTCGGAAATTTGTCGGAAAAATGTATATTTTTCCGACAGATTTCCCACTGATTTGTGGTTTTAGGGTATTGGAAATTTAAAAAATGTTTTTTTGTTGGTTTAGGGTTAAGGAATTGAAGAAATTTAAGAAATGTTTTTTTTGGAAATTAATGAATTAGCATTTTGGAAAAAATTGGTAATTTTTTTACAATATTTAGCATTGTTAACATTTTTTTCCAAAATGCTTATTTTGGAAAAATTGTTAGCATTTTGTGCATAGTTTTACATGAAATCTCCAATTCCGTCGGAAATCTGTCGGAAAAATATACATTTTTCCGACAGATTTCCGACAGATTTGTGGTTTTAGGGTATTGGAAATTTAAAAAATGTTTTTTTATTGGTTTAGAGTTAAGAAATTGAAGAAATTTAAGAAATGTTTATTAAATTTAAGAAATGTTTTTTTTGGAAATTAATGAATTAGCATTTTGGAAAAAATTGGTAATTTTTAAACAATATTTAGCATTGTTAACATTTTTTTCCAAAATGCTTATTTTGGAAAAATTGTTAGCATTTTGTACATATTTTTACCTCAAATCTCCAATTCCGTCGGAAATCTGTCGGAAAAATGTATATTTTTCCTACAGATTTTCGACAGATTTGTGGTTTTAGGGTATTGGAAATTTAAAAAATGTTTTTTTGTTGGTTTAGGGTTAAGGAATTGAAGAAATTTAAGAAATGTTTTTTTTGGAAATTAATGAATTAGCATTTTGGAAAAAATTGGTAATTTTTAAACAATATTTAGCATTGCTAACATTGTTTTCCAAAATGCTTATTTTGGAAAAATTGTTAGCATTTTGTACATATTTTTACTTGAAATCTCCAATTCCGTCGGAAATCTGTCGGAACAATATACATTTTTCTGACAGATTTCCGACAAATTTGTGGTTTGAGGGTATTGGAAATTTAAAAAATGTTTTTTTGTTGGTTTAGGGTTTAGGAATTGAAGAAATTTAAGAAATGTTTATTAAATTTAATAAATGTTTTTTTTTGGAAATTAATGAATTAGCATTTTGGAAAAAATTGGTAATTTTTAAACAATATTTAGCGTTGCTAACATTTTTTTCCAAAATGCTTATTTTGGAAAAATTTGTTAGCATTTTGTACATATTTTTACATGAAATCTCCAATTCCGTCGGAAATCTGTCGGAACAATATATATTTTTCCGACAGATTTCCGACAGATTTGTGGTTTTAGGGTATTGGAAATTTAAAAAATGTTTTTTTGTTGGTTTAGGGTTAAGAAATTGAAGAAATTTAAGAAATGTTTTTTTTGGAAATTAATGAATTAGCATTTTGGAAAAAATTGGTAATTTTTTTACAATATTTAGCATTGTTAACATTTTTTTCCAAAATGCTTATTTTGGAAAAATTGTTAGCATTTTGTGCATATTTTTACCTGAAATCTCCAATTCCGTCGGAAATCTGTCGGAAAAATATACATTTTTCCGACAGATTTCCGACAGATTTGTGGTTTTAGGGTATTGGAAATTAAAAAAATGTTTTTTTGTTGGTTTAGGGTTAAGGAATTGAAGAAATTTAAGAAATGTTTATTAAATTTAAGAAATGTTTTTTTTGGAAATTAATGAATTAGCATTTTGGAAAAAATTGGTAATTTTTAAACAATATTTAGCATTGTTAACATTTTTTTCCATAATGCTTATTTTGGACAAATTGTTAGCATTTTCTACATATTTTTACCTCAAATCTCCAATTCCGTCGGAAATTTGTCGGAAAAATGTATATTTTTCCGACAGATTTCCCACTGATTTGTGGTTTTAGGGTATTGGAAATTTAAAAAATGTTTTTTTGTTGGTTTAGGGTTAAGGAATTGAAGAAATTTAAGAAATGTTTTTTTTGGAAATTAATGAATTAGCATTTTGGAAAAAATTGGTAATTTTTTTACAATATTTAGCATTGTTAACATTTTTTTCCAAAATGCTTATTTTGGAAAAATTGTTAGCATTTTGTGCATAGTTTTACATGAAATCTCCAATTCCGTCGGAAATCTGTCGGAAAAATATACATTTTTCCGACAGATTTCCGACAGATTTGTGGTTTTAGGGTATTGGAAATTTAAAAAATGTTTTTTTATTGGTTTAGAGTTAAGAAATTGAAGAAATTTAAGAAATGTTTATTAAATTTAAGAAATGTTTTTTTTGGAAATTAATGAATTAGCATTTTGGAAAAAATTGGTAATTTTTAAACAATATTTAGCATTGTTAACATTTTTTTCCAAAATGCTTATTTTGGAAAAATTGTTAGCATTTTGTACATATTTTTACCTCAAATCTCCAATTCCGTCGGAAATCTGTCGGAAAAATGTATATTTTTCCTACAGATTTTCGACAGATTTGTGGTTTTAGGGTATTGGAAATTTAAAAAATGTTTTTTTGTTGGTTTAGGGTTAAGGAATTGAAGAAATTTAAGAAATGTTTTTTTTGGAAATTAATGAATTAGCATTTTGGAAAAAATTGGTAATTTTTAAACAATATTTAGCATTGCTAACATTGTTTTCCAAAATGCTTATTTTGGAAAAATTGTTAGCATTTTGTACATATTTTTACTTGAAATCTCCAATTCCGTCGGAAATCTGTCGGAACAATATACATTTTTCTGACAGATTTCCGACAAATTTGTGGTTTGAGGGTATTGGAAATTTAAAAAATGTTTTTTTGTTGGTTTAGGGTTTAGGAATTGAAGAAATTTAAGAAATGTTTATTAAATTTAATAAATGTTTTTTTTTGGAAATTAATGAATTAGCATTTTGGAAAAAATTGGTAATTTTTAAACAATATTTAGCTTATTTTGGAAAAATTGTTAGCATTTTGTACATATTTTTACCTCAAATCTCCAATTCCGTCGGAAATCTGTCGGAAAAATGTATATTTTTCCGACAGATTTCCGACAGATTTGTGGTTTTAGGGTATTGGAAATTTAAAAAATGTTTTTTTGTTGGTTTAGGGTTAAGGAATTGA
Organism: Draba incana; assembly: GCA_963576765.1. Taxonomy (NCBI): domain Eukaryota; kingdom Viridiplantae; phylum Streptophyta; class Magnoliopsida; order Brassicales; family Brassicaceae; genus Draba; species Draba incana. The sequence continues at coordinate 31,853,419 of OY755206.1, forward strand.
AGAAATTTAAGAAATGTTTTTTTTGGAAATTAATGAATTAGCATTTTGGAAAAAATTGGTAATTTTTAAACAATATTTAGCATTGCTAAAAAATTTTTCCAAAATGCTTATTTTGGAAAAATTGTTAGCATTTTGTACATATTTTTACTTGAAATCTCCAATTCCGTCGGAAATCTGTCGGAACAATATACATTTTTCTGACAGATTTCCGACAGATTTGTGGTTTGAGGGTATTGGAAATTTAAAAAATGTTTTTTATTGGTTTAGGGTTAAGGAATTGAAGAAATTTAAGAAATGTTTATTAAATTTAAGAAATGTTTTTTTTTGGAAATTAATGAATTAGCATTTTGGAAAAAATTGGTAATTTTTAAACAATATTTAGCATTGTTAACATTTTTTTTCCAAAATGCTTATTTTGGAAAAATTGTTAGCATTTTGTACATATTTTTACCTCAAATCTCCAATTCCGTCGGAAATCTGTCGGAACAATATACATTTTTCTGACAGATTTCCGACAGATTTGTGGTTTGAGGGTATTGGAAATTTAAAAAATGTTTTTTTGTTGGTTTAGGGTTAAGGAATTGAAGAAATTTAAGAAATGTTTATTAAATTTAAGAAATGTTTTTTTTGGAAATTAATGAATTAGCATTTTGGAAAAAATTGGTAATTTTTTTACAATATTTAGCATTGTTAACATTTTTTTCCAAAATGCTTATTTTGGAAAAATTGTTAGCATTTTGTGTATATTTTTACCTGAAATCTCCAATTCCGTCGGAAATCTGTCGGAAAAATATACATTTTTCCGACAGATTTCCGACAGATTTGTGGTTTTAGGGTATTGGAAATTTAAAAAATGTTTTTTTTATTGGTTTAGGGTTAAGGAATTAAAGAAATTTAAGAAATGTTTATTAAATTTAAGAAATGTTTTTTTTGGAAATTAATGAATTAGCATTTTGGAAAAAATTGGTAATTTTTAAACAATATTTAGCATTGTTAACATTTTTTTCCAAAATGCTTATTTTGGAAAAATTGTTAGCATTTTGTACATATTTTTACCTCAAATCTCCAATTCCGTCGGAAATCTGTCGGAAAAATGACAGATTTCCGACAGATTTGTGGTTTTAGGGTATTGGAAATTTAAAAAATGTTTTTTTGTTGGTTTAGGGTTAAGGAATTGAAGAAATTTAAGAAATGTTTTTTTTGGAAATTAATGAATTTGCATTTTGGAAAAAATTGGTAATTTTTAAACAATATTTAGCATTGCTAACATTTTTTTCCAAAATGCTTATTTTGGAAAAATTGTTAGCATTTTGTACATATTTTTACTTGAAATCTCCAATTCCGTCGGAAATCTGTCGGAACAATATACATTTTTCTGACAGATTTCCGACAGATTTGTGGTTTGAGGGTATTGGAAATTTAAAAAATGTTTTTTTGTTGGTTTAGGGTTTAGGAATTGAAGAAATTTAAGAAATATTTATTAAATTTAATAAATGTTTTTTTTGGAAATTAATGAATTAGCATTTTTGAAAAAATTGGTAATTTTTTTACAATATTTAGCATTGTTAACATTTTTTTCCAAAATGCTTATTTTGGAAAAATTGTTAGCATTTTGTGCATATTTTTACCTGAAATCTCCAATTCCGTCGGAAATATGTCGGAAAAATATACATTTTTCCGACAGATTTCCGACAGATTTGTGGTTTTAGGGTATTGGATATTTAAAAAATGTTTTTTTATTGGTTTAGGGTTAAGGAAATGAAGAAATTTAAGAAATGTTTATTAAATTTAAGAAATGTTTTTTTTGGAAATTAATGAATTAGCATTTTGGAAAAAATTGGTAATTTTTAAACAATATTTAGCATTGTTAACATTTTTTTCCAAAATGCTTATTTTGGAAAAATTGTTAGCATTTTGTACATATTTTTACCTGAAATCTCCAATTCCGTCGGAAATCTGTCGGAAAAATGTATATTTTTCCGACAGATTTCCGACAGATTTGTGGTTTTAGGGTATTGGAAATTTAAAAAATGTTTTTTTGTTGGTTTAGGGTTAAGGA